>CM055816.1:100812272-100837320 GCA_029582265.1 Zoroaster sp. YZ-2022 | reverse complement strand
AGAAAATCAGAAGGTTTGACGATAAAGGTTTGCCAAGCTAAATGGATCACTCGGATTGGGAAATCAGGTATAGTCCACTGCAAAAATCAAGGAAAATGAGAAATAATTAGAAATCATTTATACAAAGTGATTAACAAAAAGGCGAAAGTACAATATGAGCTACAACGTTACATGTAATCACATTGGTTTGTACATATATGGAAAGAATGGTATTTCCGACACCTAAAGAATCGTTAAGAGTTCTCTTGAGAAGAAATCACGATAATGACACAACAATATTGTACTAAATTCGAATGATTAATAATCTTGAACATATATAAGAAACAATTATAGGCCGGATTGTATGACTAAATAATTATATTCATCAATAATTATAACGTTTATGAGAGAAACTCACCATCCGATTTTAGCCTTCATGGCGAGCATGTGAGAGCGCTTTTATTCGCCGCGCGGTGGCGCACTATCGCTGCGATTTCACAACACTCTGACTTCATAGAAATTGTGGAGCTGGAGGACATGACCTCGGAAACCTTGGTAAAGAAAGCCAAGCCAATCTTCGCCACGCATGGCGTTCCAGTTGTTCTAATAAGTAATGGACCAGAATTTTGCCTCGCGTGAGTTTGGCCGGTTCGCCAGGAGTGGGACTTTCGCCACATAACAAGCAAGCCCACATTACAGCCGTGCCAATGGTAAAGCCGAATCCTGCCGTCCAAAATAGCAAAAGGCCTCGTCAGAAAAGCCAAACATAGCTGACGAGGAGACATGTGGCAATCCATTCGCTTGGTGGCGCAACACACAACACCACGAATGAACAGTTCCCCAGTGCAACGTCTCATGTCACAGAGAACCAGAACTCTCTTGCCGAGCAAAACCAGTTTGCTAGCGCAAGCCGGAACTTCAGAAGCCGTACCAGACCAGCTTGCCCGGAAGAGACAGCCAAGCCAAGAGATTCTATGACCGCCATGCGCAAACCACTCCCAAGAGCTAGTGGTTTGGCCAACCAGTAAAGTCAAAACCCGACCCCACAATTAACCATTCCACCCATGGAAGTCAGGGATCGTCCAAGAAAGCCGCCCCTCGAAGCTATCTTGTTCCAGGTGGATGGCCGTCAGTACCGCGAAACCGCGGTTTCATCTCAGAGACACTCTGACCCCACCAAACAGCACAAAACGACCGTCTGCCAGTGACACCCTGATCATGGACACGCCACCCTTACCACCCATCTCTGTTCCCAAATCATCCCGGACAGTCACTGCCTTGTGCCCATGCCCAGCGAGACGCGAAACCAGCACAAGTTGTTACCAAGTCGGGCCGAATCTCTAAACGCCCTAAACACTTTAAGGACTATGTGCTCTAAATAAGCAGAACTTATAATCAATAGCGGATCTTATATTAAAACAAACAGTGACCCAATCAGACAGTTCTTTAAACATGTGGTTTACCTTTAACAGATGTTCAGGTTTTGTTTTTATTCCGTAAAGCGTTTTTGTTTTCTTGTTTAAAAAAAAAAATAAAATAAAATAAAAATAACAATAAAAAAAGAGAAAGGAAAAGAAAGGAAAAAAAGGAAGAAAAGAAAGGAAAAGAAAAGAAAAGTTTAACTTTTGCGAATTTTGCTCTAAAAGAAAGGGAGATGTTATGGTAATAGGCATTCCACATGGCGTTTATAA
Source organism: Zoroaster sp. YZ-2022 (assembly GCA_029582265.1). Lineage (NCBI taxonomy): Eukaryota > Metazoa > Echinodermata > Asteroidea > Forcipulatida > Zoroasteridae > Zoroaster > Zoroaster sp. YZ-2022. The sequence goes on along the minus strand of CM055816.1, from coordinate 100,835,650 downwards.
TGCACTGTAGATCATTGCCATAACCGTGATTGTCATCTTGCTACACATTGTATACATTCATGCTGCGCGTGTATGTATCGGTTCAGGTGTGTGAATAAACCAGTTCATTACATGTACATGCTTGTGTGAGGCTCGTCCACTAACAGCGGTCACCACAGCTAGGCTGGGTGAGCATCTCAATCGTGATCAATATTACTAATTAGTTTGCATTGCCATTGGTACTGGTAGACAGTACATGATCTAGGAGTGTACATGATGAACACAATCATGACAATGTCCCCTGGCAATTATGTGAAATTGCCCTAAACCCCTGATTACATACTCATATATTTGAAAGGAAAAATGTTGAAAGGGAAGCTTCAATTTTGGTTTAGATTTTCATATTCTCAAAATATTATCAAACATTTTTATTTCGTCTGGTCTCGGGACACAGGCATGACAGGCCTTATGACCAAATTAATTTGTCCGAAGTCTTTTACCTCACGATAGATAGAGAGAAAAATAATTATGTAAAAATACAAGAAGTTACCAGATATAACTTTGTGTGAAACATGAGGAGACTTCTTTTAATAAATTTTAACAGGTTTTATACTATTTTTTCTGTGAGATCTAAATGTTAACGTGTTACAGGGTTTGAAATTAATGTTCGTTATCAAATATGAATGATGAACGTTTTCATTTTAATTGTAATGGTTGTTTATTACAAAAAAAAATCAGGTTTAGTATAATTTATTTATTATTTTTTGCTACATGTATAGCAGTGATACTGGCATTTCAGTCCAAAGAAGGGTCTATCTGATAACCACCTTTCCATTTCTATATCAGTTAAACAATGTTTTACTTATTTCCCAGTGATTGTTGGTAATGTTGAATTTATTAAAATCTAAAGCCTTACTCCTCTTTTCAATCTTAAATCTTTTCAGAAAGGGACAGAAACATCTTAATACTTCAGCTATGCAGAATTGATGCTGGGTGTGATTCTGGACATAATAAGGCTTACTTTCAGTCTTCCGGTCAATGGAATTGGTAATTGGAATCAAGCATAGGCCTGTGTCTGGGCCCTTACTTTTATTGCTTGTTTGCCCTCCCTCCCTCCCTAGTTCTTGGATTCTACTGCTGCAATGATAGTCCAAAGAATTTTAGAAAACAAATGTGTTGGTTCTATGTCACCAGTGGCAGTACATGACATCACTTAAAGAACTTGCAGAGGGAACTGATTATTCAAATTACTGATTCAATGACAACCCTGAATATCACCTATTCTGAACTGTCACTAAATCGTACATACAGAGCGTACATTTATTACGCAGATTGATTCCGTTTTCTTATCAACAAAGGATCATGGTTGGGTTAATTTATACTGAAGTCATTTCACATGTGTAAGGACATGTACACTCATTATTAGGTTGTTTACAATAGGCAGGTCAGCAAAGTGGTTTTAATTGATTGTGGGGGGGAGGGAAGAGTGGAACCACAAAAGTCAGTCATAAAACCAAATGGACAGTTAAAAAGTAAATATGTATTTCATTGTTTTATTAGCAATATATAAAAACCCATACAACTCTTAAAATTATTTCAATGTCTAAATATTTATGTACAAAAATGGCATCTGATCTTTAGCTTATAATTCTATAGATTGGGAAGCAGCTACAGACAATTTGACCAAATATTTGTACAACCTTGAGAAAATGTAAAAGCAATGTAGAATTTGTTTTCAAATTTTATAAATGATGTTTAATTTGCAGATATAGGTGTGATCACAAAGACAATTTATAAGCATGTCACAATAAGGAGATGCTTGATTACAGTCAATTACTATCATTGTCAATTTATCATATTTTTGTTCATTATAAACTTGGGTTGCAGAAGAGTGAAGTATATTATAAATAAAGATCACTCTCGAGTATATATAAACATGCAGTCCATCAATTAAATTAATTTTTGTACAAGACTTAATACCAGAAAAAATACCAATGTTGGCTTTATCTAAATCTAGAATTTAAAGGTTTTCCATAAACAAAATAGAAAAGGCTAAGCAATTATCAGAATTTGATCAAGTGGATGTAATTACATTTAATTTTGTTTGAAGATTGTCAATTGTGCTAATTACACTTGTGGCCTTACTTTTTGGGGAATTATTTACTTTTGACAACTCTTCTGCTGAGGAGCAGGGGAAGAGGAAAGCATGAATACAAACTTTTCTTGCAAACGTTATCATGTAGTGGTTATAAGCTTGTTTTTCCTAATGAAAGGTTAATTAGCTTTGATATCCATACAAGCTTTGAAAACTGCAGACATTAGCTATTTGAGTAGACTCTGTGGTACATGAACATAGATGAAATGCACCTTATGTGTATGAAACTTTCATGTTCCATGCTGGCTTGAAAATGGAAATATCAGGAGTGTAAAGACTCGTCTCTCACGAGGGTAACTTTTCATGGTAAAGTTGGAGAAATACAAAGGAAAATGTTTGTAATAACTCCGCCATGAAGTTCAGTGTCTTCAGTAACCCCTTAACACCCCAATCAATTTAACCCCAACTTCCTGTCCTTTGATCCACGTTTAATCCAGTTACTACCATAAATAAACTTTGTGACTTTATACCCCATAACAACGCTGAATAAAGTTGATCGATCTGGCTACCTACAACCCTGGCAAACTATTTTCAATATGAGTGTTTTGTACATGTTGATTTATCATCTGTGCATGGTTTTTGAAAAGCATGTGTGTTGGGATAGTGTCCAATATCATTAGCCGCATATGTGAGGTTTTTGTGGTAGCATCCATGTAACCCTACCTCTGCAGTTTAATAGTGTTTGGCTCTTAACTGAGTGATGAGATAACTGAAGTTTACATCGGTACTGCTCTGATCATCTTCATCCTCCCGAAGACAATCCAGGTATACTGGTTAGAAGGCTATAAAGTAATGTCACTGCCAGTTGTCTCAGAGAAGTGCCAAGACTTTCGTCTTTTGTCGATTTTGACAATTTTCACTTACATTGTTTCAAAATCATTTCACTTTTGTCATGTATCAATGAACTATAAAAAATAATTATTCTTGAATTTGGTTCAATCTAATAAACTTTTTAAACGTCTGAAAGTGACGACTATAACTGTTGTCCTCGTGAGTTTTCTGGACATCTTTTGGTTTCAAAGAAAGAAGTCACATGACACATTGGTTTTTGTACCAATAACAGAAAAACGACGCATTTTCAAGGGGTACTTATTAATGGAGAATTATATTCTACTTTTGAAAGATCTTTCCAACCATGTATGTAAAACAATGAAATGTTGAAGGGCGTTTTTTATCGCCCAATTTTGCGCGACAAAGGCGGTGTGTATCTTTAACACAAACCAACCCAGAGCATTATTACCGCTGGATCTATTAATCCAATAATCAAAAAAAGGTTTCCATTTTCCTTCGGTGGACAAGTAACGAGGTAACCACTGGAGTTTAAGACTCATTAATTTGCATTGAATGTCGATAATTCCAATCCCCCAAATCTTTGTGACCAATACAATTGTTCCTTTTTATTTTTTCAATTTTCTTGTCCCAAAGGTAGTTCCATATAATATTGCTCATTTCCTTTGCTAGATGATCAGGACAAACTATAACACTGCCGAGATAATTAATTTCCCCGACCAACTAGGTGTTGACAATCACAGTTTACCTTGATAAGTTAAATTCGTTTGACCATTTCTCCAGAGTGCTTTGCATTTTCTTAATTCATCCGCCGTTGTCTCGTTACCAACCATCATACCCAAAATTTTCATCTTAGTACAACTTAAGTACAATTACGGTTTGTCCTGCCTAACCACACATTTTGGACTTCTGTGTGTTGGGTTTTGAATGACCGCAAATTCTCTGTTATCGCTCACAAAGGTTAGTGTCATCAGCGTGTTGAATAGGGCAGATAATCTTCCCCGAAAAGTTGACTCCTTTCAGACTGGAGTTGGTCTAATTAAGTTGGCTAAGCCTTCGGCGAATGAAACATCTCAAAGCAATGGTGGTAATGGGGCAATGTCTTACGTTTAACAGATCGGGCACCAATAAAATTATTGACAATGATACTACAGTTGGGGTTACTATAAGAAGTTTGATCCACTTGGCTAACTTTGGCGGAATTCTCATTTTACCTATGACAGCAAAAATATAGTTTCAATTAATACGATCAAAAAAATTTTCTTGATCTAGACTAATAATAGCGGCTACTTCAAGGTTCTCCCAATTGATGTAGTCAACAACATCTCTAAAAGCATGAGGTTATATTGAATTTCTAGACACAGCACCACAGGTTTGTTCTTCTCCAATTATCAAATGCATAATTAATTTTAACCGGTTAGTGATCACTTTCGAGAGAATTTTGTAATCGACATTCAGTAAGCTGATGGGGCGCCAATTTTTTAATTCATGTCTGTTACCAGAGTTTTTATTATATAAGTCTAATGAGGGCCGATTTCATAGAATTACACAAAAAACCACATTTAGAACAATCGTTATACACATCCAAAATGTCACGGCCAAAAATTTCCCACACTGCTCGATAAAATTCGACTGTCAGACCATCGAGGCCAGGCGATTTATCCTTCATTTGTGAGAGAGCAATTTTGATTTCATCATCAGAAATTTCAGCTTCAAGATCAAGGTTTTCGTCGGGAATTTTCATGCGTTCATTTTTGGATGTGATATAATTTAACTCAAAATCGGAAACATTCTCACATTTGTATAAATCACCATACAAATTATTGGCAAGCTTCAAAATATTGTTAGAGTCATGGATATAGTCACCTTCAGGGGTAAGAAGTTTATCAATAATATTACTCTGAATTTGCATTTGCTGTTTCTCTAGATTAAGGAAAACATTTGAGGGTTTCTCTCCTTCGTGCTTGATAATATTGCGAACTCTAATTTTAGCCTTTTTCCATTCATTAGCTTCGTGACTTTTTAACTGGGCCTCTAGGTTTTTAATGGTATCGGAATCATAACTATCCGGATGACTAATGAGATAGTCATAATGCTTTTGTAAATTGGTAAGATTTTGCTTGTCTTTTCGAGCTTTTTCCTTACCATAACCTTGAAAAATGTCTTTGATTCTAAATTTTCCGATATCCACCACTCGAGCAAAGAATCATAATCACATTTCTGGTAAATCCAGTACTGCCAAAAATTATTAATTCTAAAAATACAATCTTCATCTCTTAGAAGATTGTTATTGCAGATCCACCTTACTCTCCCATGACCAGCATAAGGGTTGTAAATTTTGACATTAACAGTTTTGTGATCAGCGAGGCCCGTTTGGTTGCAGGAAATATCATCACTATTATTCAAAGGCTTGGAGGAAATAAAAACATAATCGATCCTACTGGGTTTCTTGTGGACTTCATGAAAGTGAGTGTAGTCAGGCTCATCCGGGTGGATTGTGCGCCAAGCATCAACGAGATCTTTTTCGTTAAGAACATTATGCAATATGATTTTACTCGGAATGGGTAATCATGCCACACTATAGTAGGGATACGTAACGCATACTAGGCCTATTTTTTTTTTTTAATTTGAATAATTAAAATATTATTTGACTAGGCCTACAGTCCCCAGGATTTTTATGCGTATTTTCTTTAACTACCGCATGCTTCGCCCCTGAAAAAGCAGCACCGATGTTGAAAATGAAAATTTTTACCTAGAGCCGGAACTACTTTATGCAAATTTATGCAAATGAGGTCAAATGACGTCAGAGGTCAAAGGTCAACCAACAACGACAACGACCCTCCCCTAATGTGGAGCTAACCATAAACCAATACCACCAGTTTCTTGTGTCATTTCAATTGTACAGAAATATGTTACGTTCAATTTACAATGAATCGGCATAGGATTAAAAACAGACGCCGATGTTGAAAATGAAAAATTTGACCTAGAGCCGGAACTACTTTATGCAAATGAGGTCAAATGACGTCAAAGGTCAAAGGTCGACCAACGACAACGACCCTCCCCTGGGAAGAAAGACTTCAAGTCAAACTTGTATTTTTATCGTAGAGGGCGCCTTATCAATTACTTTATATAATATTCTTGTGCATATTAATGAGATGACGTCAGTTGACAACGTATACAACCACACTCAAAACATGTATTTCTTGTTCAACAAGTATAGCAAATGTAATAACATGCTTTTTTCTTTATTATTCATACCGTTCAATGCAATTCTTTATATTTGAGAGTTAAGAATTTTTTTCCGGTTTAAAAGTTTGCAATATTATGAGTTTATATGAAAGGAATACATTTATAAATAGTTTAATAATGGACAATGAATTGCATCGGGTATCTTTACTTAAATTTACTGCTTTGGTAACCAATAATTCATAATAATTATCTCCAAAGGTGGGGCTGATCATTAATTAGTAAACACTGGATTTTATTTATTTCTGTATTACACATAAGTTGATAATTAAAAATTCATCATGAATGGATACATTTTTATCAAAAGTAGAGATGGTGCATAATTCACCTCCATCGTGCATCTAAACTGTGAAGCCATTAGTGTAATCTACGTTATCAAAGGCATCAGCTTCTGCAAGAAATTCTTGCATATTCTTTATCTGGACGATCGTACTCATTGTTTGTTACAGGAAATTTGTCTGGCAGATCATCCCATCATTCAGCAAGTCGCATAGACTTATTGAACGTTTCAGAATCTTCAGTATCACTAATCGTTATTACTGATGGTGTCTTGTCAACTTCATCTATACCTCTCTTTGTCTCAGGACAAGGCGATAAGGGAAGCGGAACCGCTAATTCCTCTAACTCATGAGGGGGTGAGTAGTGTGGTGAATGAGGTGTATCAATACCATGTAACCATGGATCAGATAGTTCAAACATTGCAGCAGCTGCAATTTGTTCATTGGTATGTATCTGGAAATCAACAGTTGGATCAAACAGTGAATCACCTCTCTCGAACATGGGAACTCCTTGTAGAATTTCCCATGTGTGGTTTCTGATGTACTGCCAAACTAATGGATGACAAGATTTGGTTACATGTTGAAGTGGATCAAATGCAGTTAACCCTCGATAGCAGTACGCTCTATTTTCTATGGCCTGTTGCTCGCATGCAGCGAATCGCCAAAGGGGTTTATTGCACGTTACGAAAACTGGGGTTCGTCTGAGATGGGCCTCGCCTTGGTGTTTGATTGGGACTTGAGTGGGTTGTCCGTCAAGGATAATCTTCGTCTTCTCAATAATACACATGTCTATGTACGGCTCATTCAATACGATTAATCTTTTGTCAACACACTCCATCCACGTGAATGCATACCCTGAAATGCCTTGGGTAACTTCGCCCACATGTTGGGCCAATACTTGTAATGAGTTCACAAGCCAGGTTTTGCCTGCATTTGACACCCCTTCCAAAATGAGTGTATTGACTTTTGGTAACGTCTTGTCAAAAATCTCATGCACTCGTTCCTCAAATTGAACTATATATATACCCTGATGTTGAGCCCAAAGCATTAAAATTGCACAACTTTCACGTGGGGAGCAAAACTCATCGTTATCATAAAATCTAGTACTGTCAATGGTATCATCTACAGATTTAAGATCTTGGAATTGTTCGTATTCACCTTCAAGAACCTCCATTTCCTTGTCCAATGAGTGAACCATCACATGAGCTTTTGCTTTTTCGAAGAGAGTTCTGTAGGTAGCCTTGTAGTACAGACGTTCGAACTTTGCTCTGTATGCTTGAGATTCATGCTTGAATATTGCAGTAATTAGCTGGTTGGACGTTATACAATTGTACTTGTCGATCATGGCACGAAGGAATTCATGATCAGTCTGAAATATTCAAACGTTGAAAATCATCAATCTATTTATTGGCAAAATAAATAGCAATAACAATTTCAATAGTGATGATATATATCACAAAAGCAGCAATAAAACATACCATCTTCAGTAAGTCTTTATCCAGTGCCGCATCTGCTGTTCCACGTTGTGCTATCTTCTTCCGCTGCATGTCATTTATCTCTTTGTCGGTGGCTTCATAGTATTTACGAAATACCGGATGCTGATGTTGTGGCTCTTTTGGAAGGTTGGCATGCACTAGTTTTCGTCCTGGCATCCGCAGATATACAGCTAGAGCTTTAGGATCCCGAAGCGTTGTTGCCTTAACCTCACAGCATTGAACTTGTAAAGCATTCCGGAAATTTCGGCCCCGATAAGCTTGGCCAAAATGTATGTTGTCGCCACACCATAATACGTGGTAATGTACCGTATACTCCATTAGTCTTACACGCAGGTCCATTTGGATCCATCGCTGGCTCGTGCTCTACTAATATCCACTGATCGTTTCCAAAATGGTTTTGTAGTGCACTGTACAACGTGCGAAAATCGCAATCCGCATCGTGGTTGATTCTGGAAATAACAATTCCAGAAAAAATATAGTGATTTTCTGGATGATATAATCACAACACTCTCACGTACGGTATTTGGCATAGGCACTACGTTTTAGCAGCCATGTCTTTCAACGATTTATCAACAAGTTGTTGAACCATGTTGATTTTGTGACGTCTAACGTTACAGTTCAAACATTTTCTACTTATACACAATTTATGTTCCTTTGTTATTACGCTGTTTAGACGCTGTAATTACGCGCATAATAAGACGCCAGACGCTGCACGCGCGCTTTCCCGCTATATAAAAAAGGCGCGAAATATTTCCCGCCATCACAATGGCAGTACACGTGGAACACTTTACATGTGTATTGTTAAAGTGCATTTATTGTGCATTGAGACTTATATGTCAAGATATTAAATACACAATTAACGGTATTCGTAAACCACATCACCATTCATATAAACGTAGAAGAGATATATAAATTATGGCTCCTTTATATCCATAATTTAGAAACGGTGAAGGATCACAAGAAGTTGCCGGAAGAGGAGTACAAGAAATTCCTACATTGGGATTTAATCCGTGGCGTATGTCAAAAAGAATACAATATGCTACAGCAGAAATGATATGCGATGCACCTACATTAGTCAGAATCGCTTATCAACAAGTTTCATCACCGGATGAAGATTTTCAAATGCGAATGGATTGGGTAAGAGTACTTACCAAACCATGGGTAGAAGCACACGATACACAAGAAGAAAAAGATTTAGGTTTTCATTGGAAAGATCCAGGAAGTCTAGGAACGTATGCACCGAGTGATTTACCATTATTAGATTCTCTGGCCGAATGCGATAAACCATTTCTTCCATTTCCCGTTCATTTATGGGGATATAATTATTGCGGACCAGGAACACATGATTTTACTACAGATCCAGTTGACGAATTGGATTATATATGTCAAATACACGATAAACAATATGCCGATCCGGCCATTTCAAGAACTTGCCGATAAAACAAAAATATGGTTTGATACACAATTTCCCCAAATGACCGATAAAGTATTTCGACCCAAACATTTTATGTGGATAGATGACATCGGAACTCAATTCGACAATGTAAATCAAGTTGCTATTATTGATTATGTTCCACCAGTTGATCCTGATAATATATATTTGGAACATGCATGGCAAATGAATATTGATGGTCGACCCGATGATCCGAGAGAACATTTTCATTTAATACCATATGCTACAGAAGATAATTGGAATAGTGGTAATGGTGTACAAAAAATTGTTTTGGATCGTCATGCTAAAGGATGGCCATACAGAAAAACACTGTGGATCAATACCATTTCCATATCAAAATCTCGGTCAAATTCAAGTATCACCAATACATGCAAGTCACATTGGCGATTATTGTTATGCAAAATTTGTCATTGATCCATCAACATTACCACAAGGAAATCCAATTCGAAGATGGTTTGCAAATATTGGTTATTCTGAAATGACATGATTGTAACGTTCATGACGTTCGGCGTAATTATTATATGCCGGTTCCAGTTGTCTTCGTAAGGAATCATGATTTTGTGTTTCGTCATCTTTAGATGATACAACGTGTTTATTTATTAATTATTATTTCTTTATTATTATTTTTTTAAACTTTTAGATGGATTCTTTAGACACTGAGGAGAGCATGTCATTATCCTCCGATGATGAGCCACTTTATGACCAAATCCCGCTTTCATTTTATGCAACTAAGATCAAGAATCAGACCATCTTTTCTCCAGACAACGAAGCTAGGCCATGCACGTCAGGGAAGCAAAATTAATCAGTGAGTCATATTTAGCATTAGTGTCAAATATGTTTTCCCCTAATTTGGATTTATTTTAATAGGCCCTAATCGCATCGGGATCTGCTCAGTCAGTCACTTTTCTATTTTAATTTGAGCATAAATTTTATCTGAAATTATTAGTGTATTTATTGTATTATTATTATTATTATAATTTTATTTGTGTAGGAAAACACCGATCCTGTTAGAATATTTTACAACATGTGTGAGAAGGAACCTGGACCACCGATCAGCTCAGACAAGGTAAATTAAAAAAAAAAATAGGCCTAATACTTATAGGCTAATAAATAAATAAGGGGCAATAACAATTTAATGACTTTTTGTAGGTCAGTAATTGTTGTCTCTCCAATTTACCATATACATTTCAGAATGACTTATGCAGAATGTGGCCCGTCTACAGGTACAGAGGATACTCAGGATACAGCTTCTTCATTGAGTCAGGAAGTACAGGTAGGTGTTATTGTGTGAGATTATACCAGGGGTTTGATTAGTATATTATTAAGGAAATAAAAGAGTGGTGACGAGGCAACCCTGCGGTGCACCATGACAATCTACACACACCGTTGTACCATCGTACTGAATTGTTAAAGTAGGTGTGAATAGCGTGCAATAAGTTTGTTTTGTTGAACACAGCCCCTTCTCAAATGGTCTAAACAGACGGATAGAGGCCCTCTAGACCCAAGAAAACAATTTGAAGCCAAACAATATTTTATACGTGCCTTTTTTATCTCTATTTTGGGTTTCTTCCCAGCCCAGGGCCCGATTTCACGAAACGCTACGACGCGTCGTAGCGCAAGATACGATGCGTTACTTTATATATTGTTTGCACTGATTGGTAAATTGTGTGTTATGTTTCTTTGTTTTACAGCGAAGTAATGCAATTCCACCACATTTGCAAGTACTGACAGCACTGAGATTCTACGCTACAGGTTCTTTTTATACTGTTCATGGGGACTTACATACCGTATTGTTAGTGTACCCTCTGTGTGTAGAATAGTGCATCAAGTAACACGAGCATTTTGTAGATTGGCACTCGTCATCAGATTTCCAGCAAATCTGCAAGCTGAAATGCAGACAAAGAGAGACTTCTTTGCTGTGGCTGGCTTCCCAGATGTACTTGGTGCAATTGACTGCAGCCACATTCGTCTCTATGGAGCCCCATTAGGAGAAAATGAACATTTGTATGTCAACAGAAAGGGATACCACAGTATTAACACCCAGGTTATCTGCAATGCCAACTTCAGAATCACCAATGTAGTTGCCAGATGGCCTGGCAGTACCAACGACAGTGCGATTGTTCACGGCAATCTAATTCGGGACCATTTTGAAAATGGGAGGTTGGTCAAACATCACCTTTTCTGAAATAATTAGTTGATAATAAAACAAATTAAAAAAATGGGTTATAGTTTAAGTTTAAAAAATCACTTAATACATTCATTTGTTGACTATAATATGCACGCTTTGGTTAAATTTGAATTCAGGGGACTAAAAATACACATTTTGGTTACATTTTGTATTCAAAAGAAAATAACTTGTTCTGAAATGTTCCAAATAATTCTTATGCAGGAATGCAAAATCTTTATCAAGGACAAGATTACACAAAATGATATGTGTAAAGAAACCCATACAAAAGTACTATGGGCTGTTATTTTGCCATCAGTGAACTCCAATACAATATTAAAACAATGTTTACTTTACCTTTAATTCTAGACTGCATGGAGATCTTGTAGGGGACACTGGTTATGCTCTCCGACCATGGCTGATGACACCCATACTTGATGCGGCAACTAATGCACAAAGGAATTACAACAGGTACATTTAATTAATTTTAATACTAAATATTCATTGAATCATTTCTATCATGAAGATGGCACTTTTGTAACAGCTGTTAATGCACTGATGCATATATTTATTTACAGAACAATTTGTTTTAGGTGTCACAGACGAACGCGAGTTCTTATTGAACAAACCTTCGGTCAGCTAAAGAGAAAATTCCCTTGCCTTTCGTTAGGTATGCGGGTATCTCCTGAAAGAGCATGCTTTATAATTAAAACATGCTGCATCCTCTTTAATATATCAAAGGATATTGGAGAGCCTGAATTTGAGGATGATGATGATAATAATAATCACAATGATGGTGAAGATGAAGATGATGATGATGGCCCTCTGAGAGTGAAGAGGGATGCCCTAATTAACATGTATTTCTAAAAGTTATTGTAACAATTTTTAATCAAAACACTGCTATTTTTCTTCAGGAAAAGAAAACAAACATTTTAAGATAATAGGTATATTACATTAATGTTTACTTCTTGAGGCCTCTGGATACAGTGTTGATGAGTTGTATAGGACAGACCATTAATAGGGTTTTCTTCTCATACATGTATGCATCAATTATGAAAAAATACAAAACAGACACCATTTGCATAAATAAGATTTAAGATTTACATGTTTATGAGTGGGAAAATTTAAATAAGTATTATCATAAATGTTACAGTTTTTGAGAGTGTTATTAAATGAAGAAAAATTTTTGTTCTGCTTATTTCACTAACATGTAATATTATTTACAATACAACCTTTGACATTTTCATATTTAACTTATTATATGTATGTGAACACCATTACAATAACAAAGCCTGAAGCCTGATTTAAGATATGTATAGTACACTTCAACCTTTCTTAAAGAAGTATTCGAACAGTAATGTCTTGTAATTCAGTTCAAACTGAAAATAGCGAAAATGCATTCATCCATACTTAAGAATAAAAAGATATGTAAAGAAACAAACACGTGAAAATTTTAATTTATTTTGTTGTATTGTTTTTAAGAAAATTGCAAAATGTTTTAAGTTTGTTGCTCATCTTTGTACACAAGTTATAATATTGAAATGGATCATCAGATTTATGCTTCTTTAGTTAAGGTTACACCACACTTCTCTAGCTTAAAAGCAAGGAGGAGCTGCAAGCTTTGAGTGATGTTACCGAGGGATTCTTGGATTTGTCTGGAAACTTGCAACTGCTCCTTTTCCACTTCCAACCGTGCACATTCAACTTGTAGTCTTTCGTTTTCTATAGCATATATGTCAGTTCTAGTGGTTCTCTGTGTTGGCTTCTCTTTCTTATTCTCTATCTCTACCTGCCTCTGCCTCTTCGCCCTCCCCCTCCTCATCCTCGATCTCCATCCTAGTATCTTGTGTTGCTATCGCTATTGAAGTTCGAAAATAAAATAAAGCAAGTATTAAATATTTATTTAAGTTCATGATCCTCAGATCATCACAATTTGAAGTTTAGTCTACTATCTAATGGTGTGGCAAATATAAGTTATCTCGCAAGTATGAGTGAAACACATAAAAATATAGCGTTTCTTCATTCCATATGCCACGAGGCCACATATATTTTTGGAGGAATAAACGGGAGAAAAAATACAAATTTTCGGTTGAGCGACCGTGAGCGAATTAGAGAATATTTATTTTCTTCACGCTGCGTGGTTTTCTATAGCGAGTGTGTTAGTATTGTTACGCATTGCGTAACACGTTGTAGGAGTGTGAAAGGGCTGTGGCCAGTCATTCAGCGCCAGTCAGGCAATCGTCTACACTAAAAAAAATATATTTCTTTCGGTTTACTTAAAAAAATTAAGGGAATTTTGTTGCCTTAATTTAATTAAGTACCTTCAACTTGCAATAATTTTAAGTTATTGTAACTTTGCAATAATTTTAAGTTATTGTAACTTAGTTTTCTCACAATGTTTTACTTATATTCAGCGATGTTAAATTTATGTTAAGGCAACAACATTGTGTTATTGCAACTTATTTTTCTTAGTTCGTATTACTTATATTGCATGATATTGAATTTACTTAATTAAATTAAGACAACAAAATTCCCAAATTTTTAAGTACTTTCAGCTTGCAATAAAATTGTGTTATTGCAACTTAACTTTCTTAGTTTATATTACTTATATCCCATGATGTTAAACTTACTTAATAAGTTTAAAAAACCTAACTGACTTAATTTGTTTAAGTAGTTTCAACTTATAATCCGGTTAAGTTATTGTAACTTAAATTTCGAAGTATATTGAACTTAAATTGTATTTTTTTAAATACACTTAATAAATTTAGTTTTTTCAACGTGCGGTATTTTATTGAAGTAATATTTACTGAACTTCTGTTTTGATGATTCTACTTAATGCATTTTAAGAAAATGTGTTTACTTGAACGTATCAATTTAATTATACTTAAATTTATTACATGTAACCCACACAAATTAAGCGTCCAATCGGCCCTATAAACATACAAAGCAAAACAAAAACGTCTGAACAACATGTTTATGCAGTAACAATGAAAACATTTGTTTTATTAACAAACCGATTTTCTAAAAATATACACTCAAAAAAATGAATCTCACCTGAAGTAAATATTAAACAAATTAAATGACTAGATATTACTTAAAAGTCATTATTTGTTGCTTTTATGTTAATCCTTTAGTTTGAGAGACTTAAAATTTGAAAAAGTTTGTATTACTTGGTTTATTAAGTTTTAACGATGCGGAAAAAAGAGTAAAGTCAACAACATTCAAAATTGAGTTAACCATTATTAAATACTTTGATTAATTATTACTTAAAAAAACAACCCAATTATATTCACTAGTTTCATTTAAGTACAAAATACTTAGATTGTCATATCATAGCTTTTACTTCAAATATTTACGTAATCTCAAATTGAGTAAAACTTAAAATTTGATTAAGTTTGAGTATTACTTGCTTGCTTGAGTTTTAATGTTTAAAAAATACGAGTAAAGTCAACGACATTCAAAATTGAGTTAATCATTATTACACACTTTGATTAATTATTACTTTAAAAAACAACTCAATCATAAATGCACTATTTTTTTAAAGTACGAAATACTTAGATATACTACCGTAGCATTTAACTTGAAATAGTTACGTAATCTCAAATTGCGTGAAACTTAAAATTTGATTCTGTTTTATTACTTACTTGCTTAAGTTTTAACGATTAAAAAAAAACGAGTGAAGTCAACGACATTCAAAATTGAGTTAATCATTATTACACAACTAAATCATATGCACTGGATTTTTATGGTAAGAAATACTTAGATTGTTATACCGTAAAGATTTCCGAGCTATCAAATTGCGTAAAACAGTAATTGAGTTAGTTTTTCGTGTTGTCATTCTATGTAACGTTTACTTAATTTCTTTGAGTAACAAAACAAGTCACGAGAACTTGCAATGTTGAAGTCGTAGCAACGCATATCCAGACGTTTCATACACAAAATGAATAATTCTTACCTGAAGTAAAAACATTAATTAGATGATTACAGACTTATGATTCAACGTAGGTGGCGCCCTATGCGTCCACCCCCCCCCCCCGACACTAGTATAGTGCACATGCTTTTTACAAAGTTCATGTCACATAACGTTGCCGAGCGCCTGGTGTCAACATCTACCGCGCAGTAACACGAGGTAAGGACAATATTTATCATTTTCCTTGTATTTTGTAACAATAGTTGTTGTGTGAATGATCCTTCCTTCATGGTTGTTTGTTGTATGGTTCTCCTTCCTCTCCGTGGTATTGTTTATGTCTGGTAAACCCATTTGGATTTAACACTTGAACAGGCAGTGCTCATCCGTGCCGTGGTAGTTGTGGGGTCAGTTGAGTTACAAATACAATACAAGTTAGTCAAGCAGCCAACTGTGTTTATAACTTTACGATAGGATGATAGGCCCTTTTAAGTCTCTATGATGTCAGTCAGATCATCGACCTCTTTAGAAAACTCATGTCACGACATTGTCCCATTGAAAACAAACCAACAAAAATAAGTCGTACTAACTACGGAAGATTACCAACGGCGTTCAATTGAGTAAATGTAACATGTTACTTAGATACATGTACCTAGATACGTTTGATTTTTG
Organism: Zoroaster sp. YZ-2022; assembly: GCA_029582265.1. Lineage (NCBI taxonomy): Eukaryota > Metazoa > Echinodermata > Asteroidea > Forcipulatida > Zoroasteridae > Zoroaster > Zoroaster sp. YZ-2022. The sequence goes on along the minus strand of CM055816.1, from coordinate 100,819,511 downwards.
TGTAACAAATACTAAAATTATAACAAATGGGTTTGAATTGAAATGCTGATGTTGTGGTTAATGACAAGGTCAAGTAAGTCTAATGTGGACAATAATTGAGTTAGTTTTACTCTCACACTTTTATGAATATGGGTTTGAATTTAAACACATTAAGTTGTGGTTAATGACAAAGTTAAGTAAAACTAATGTGGACAATATTTGAGTTAGTTTTACTTTCACAATTTTATGAATATGGGTTTGAATTTAAACACTTTAAGTTGTGGTTAATGACAAAGTTAAGTAAAACTAATGTGGACAATATTTGAGTTAGTTTTACTTTCACACTTTTATGAATATGGGTTTGAATTTAAGCACATTAAGTTGTGGTTAATGACAAAGTTAAGTAAAACTAATGTGGACAATATTTGAGTTAGTTTTACTTTCACACTTTTATGAATATGGGTTTGAATTTAAACACATTAAGTTGTGGTTAATGACAAAGTTAAGTAAAAGTAATGTGGGCAATAATTGAGTTAGTTTTACTTTCACACTTATATGAATATGGGTTTGAATTTAAACACTTTAAGTTGTGGTTAATGACAAAGATAAGTAAAACTAATGTGGACAATAATTGAGTTAGTTTTACTTTCACACTTTTATGAATATGGGTTTAAATTTAAACACATTAGGTTGTGGTTAATGACAAAGTTAAGTAAAACTAATGTGGACAATAATTGAGTTAGTTTTACTTTCACAATTTTATGAATATGGGTTTGAATTTAAACACTTTAAGTTGTGGTTAATGACAAAGTTAAGTAAAACTAATGTGGACAATATTTGAGTTAGTTTTACTTTCACACTTTTATGAATATGGGTTTGAATTTAAACACATTAAGTTGTGGTTAATGACAAAGTTAAGTAAAAGTAATGTGGGCAATAATTGAGTTAGTTTTACTTTCACACTTATAGGAATATGGGTTTGAATTTAAACACTTTAAGTTGTGGTTAATGACAAAGTTAAGTAAAACTAATGTGGACAATAATTGAGTTAGTTTTACTTTCACACTATTATGAATATGGGTTTGAATTTAAACACATTAAGTTGTGGTTAATGACAAAGTTACATAAAACTAATGTGGACAATAATTGAGTTAGTTTTCTTTCACACTTTAATTATAACTAACTTAATTATTGCCCACATTAGTTTTAAACACATGAATTTAAACACATTAAGTTGTGATTAATGACAAAGTTAAGTAAAACTAATGTGGACAATAATTCATTAATTGAGTTAGTTTACTTTCACACTTTAATTAATATGGGTTTGAATTGAAATATTGATATTGTGGCTAATGACAAAGTTAAGTAAAACTAATGCAGACAATAATTGGGTTAGTTTTACTTTCACACTTTTATCTAACATTTAGGCTACTGAAACTCAAGTTCTTAAGTCATAACAATGCAACTGAATAAGATGAAAATTGAGCTAGGGCACTTCACTAAAATCTGTGCCACCAATATGAGTTTGTCCAGTGTATATTTTATCGCACTACAATTTGATTCAGTAATGATAGCACATCATGCTACACAAACTATTGAACAATAACACTACAGTCACTGTTAGTGTTAAGAAAACCTGTCTAATTGAAAATTGTGAATATAAAGTGGTGGTACTGAGTTTGAATCACAGACATTGCAGTTCATATTTTTGTCAACAAACCTTTTGCAAACAAATGTACATAATACCCATGAGTTGTTTGAACTTTAGCTGAAGTGCTAGTGCTACATGTAAGATGACAGTTGGCCTCAAAACATTTGTAAAAGTGTGAGATAGTGTGCAAATAAACAAATTTCATTGATTGGGCATTGCTCCTCAGAATGTTGCTGTAGTTCAGTGAAGTCATTAGTTCTATCAGAGAATAACAACCCTGAATGTCATATGACTCATAATATTTGTGAATGCTGTGTGTGCATTACAATTAACAATTGAGGTTTTAACCAAAACTGGCACTTATGCAACAAACATTGGGTTTTTGAATTGTTGGATCTTGTTTCATTTCCCGTGGAACTAGCCAGTTTCATAACACATTTTCTTAGTATTTCTTGTTTTTGTTTTTTTGCAGTGCATGATTATGTGGAAATGTAAAGATTGTACCTTTCAAACGCAAAGGAAGTCAAAATTATATAAACACTACAAGCTTCAGCACGGTCATTATGGTCCAAATAATCCCCAGCCATGTTTGTACAATGATTGTCCATGCAGATTTAAAACAAGTGCAGCCTTGCAAACTCACATGTCGAGATATCACTTGCCAGAAGCAGCTCTATTGAACACATACACACAACCAATTGCTTTTAAGTGTCATGTGTGTGAGAAGAATGACATTACCACAGATAAATCATACTTTGAACATGTACATAAACATTTAAAGAACCATGAAACAGTTGTCTGCATGTTTGACGGTTGTAGTTTTACAACAAATGTGAGTGGCACATTCAGATCCCATAAGAGCAGAAAGCACACCACATTCTCTGAAAGACTTCAAATTTGGGAGTGTAAAGCATTCAGGATGCCTAACTGATGTTGATTCACAAGACACTTGTTTTCCCAGAATGATAGAAGATGTTGAAGAAGGTAATGACTTGTATGCAGATGACGATTCTGAAGACCTAAAGCGATCCCCACAAGCCATTGAACATACAATTGCGGCTCTTTTACTCAAACTGGAGAACATCCTTCATGTATCAAGTAGAGCAGTTGATGAGTTGGTCACTGAGCTGGAATTTATTATCACCTCGGTTTCTACACCTGCCATACAAGGCATACTGGAAGAAACTTTGAAAAAACATAACTGCAATATTGACAAAGCTGTTATCGAAGAATTAGCAAATTCAGTCAATACGACTAATCCCATCATCACGGCAATTGGAAAGGATGGTCCTCTTGCAACTGCATATAAACGGAAAGAGTATTACAAAAAACATTTCAATGTTGTAGAGCCTGTTGAATACATACTTAATGCAAAGGAAAACATCACCTATCAGTATGTTCCGATACTACAATCATTGAAACAAATACTAGATGTAAATGAAATCCTTGATAAAATACTGAATATTGATGAAAGTGGACAAAATGGAGCTGTTGATGATATGCCACAATACAAAATATTTCGGGATGGAAGTATCTTCAAAGAAAATACACTGTTGTCCGGAGAAGAGTTTAACATTTTTGTTGGCCTTTATGTAGATGATTTTGAGGTGTGCAATCCTCTTGGCACGTCAAAAAAGAAACACAAAGTTTGTGCAGTGTATTGGGTCTTGTCAGATTTGCCACTCAAGTACCGTTCATCTTTGACTTCGATTAATCTAACCCTTTTGTGTAAAAGTGTTGATGTGAAGAAGTATGGATTCAGTCGAGTTTTGGAACCACTTTTAAAGGATCTTGTCACCTTAGAAAAAGACGGTGTCTTTATTGCAAGATTAGGAGAAAATATAAAGGGCACTGTTCAGTGTGTGGCAGCAGATAATCTTGGAGCCCATAGTATTGGAGGATTTGTTGAAAGCTTTGCTGGGCATTATGTCTGTAGATTTTGCACAGGAAAACACAGCGATTTCCAGTCAAAGGAAGTAAGATCTGGTGCCTTCCATTTGCGTACTAAAGAGGAACATTCTGAGCATGTTAGAACTGTCCTGGAGGATGAAGCTATGAACAATTGCTATGGAGTAAAACACAACTGTGCCTTGACTGAAAAACTCAGCCACTTCCATGTCTTGACAGGCTATCCTCCTGATGTATTGCACGATGTATTTGAAGGAATCGTTCCTGTTGAACTTGCACATTGCTTCCGGGTACTTATCTCCCAGAACTACTTCACACTTGATGAACTGAATGATGTGATCAAGCACTTCCCGTACAAGTGGGCTGATAAAAGAAATTCTCCACAGCCTATTCCTGAGAAATTCTCAACCACATCCGTGGTAATGCACATGAGAACTGGGTCTTGCTAAGATTACTTCCATTTTTTGTTGGAACAAAGATACCCCATGGGGAGCCAGCATGGGAGATCTTAATGGACTTGAAAGATATAGTAGAACTAGTTGTGGCACCTGTTCACACCGAAGAATCCATTGCATATCTAGATTGCAAAATTTCTGAGCACCGCCAGAAATTTCAAGACATTTTCCTGATGTAAAATTGATTCCCAAACATCACTTCATTGAACACTATCCCCAACTGATTCGCTCATGGGGTCCTCTAGTAGCTTTGTGGACAATGCGATTTGAAGCCAACATAGCTTTTTAAGCAAGTTGCCGCTACACAAATTGCTTCAAGAACATATTGTTGTCACTTGCAGTGAAGCATCAGTTAATGATTTCTCACCACTACCATTCTTCATGGAACACAAAACTGCTATAGAAGTGACTAACGTCTCAAATGTACCCTAGATGTGGTAAGGGACGATATCAAACGGGTTGTAAAGCAGAAATATCCTCACCTTAGAACCGTACCTCTATCCAAGAGGGCATCCTACTATGGAACAAACTACATGGTTGGAATGATTCTTACTGCAGGTTCTACTGGAGGTCTCCCAGACTTTGTTGAAATTGTCCATCTTATAATTCTGCAAGATGAGTTGAGCTTTATTGTCAGGAGGTTGAGTGCATGGTACACAGAACACCTCAGATCATTTGAGCTAGTGTCATCTGTAAATGAACTTGACATTTTGGGCATCAATGAATTGACAGACTACTACCCTTTGGCATCATATATGGTTGGAGGAAAGTGCATGGTAACTCTGAAGAGATACAATCCAACAAGCAAACTAAAGGTAACTTAACAGACAAAATGTATACATGGGACTACAAATATTTCACTATCACTATCATATCCACTGTGGATAACTTGTTTTTGTTTATGACTCAGACCGCACATTGGTCATTTCATGCAGTGAACAGACTGTTACTTCAACTCATAAATGCAGAATATAGGAATAAGTTGCAGTCATTAAAATGTTTCCAATATGACCACAATACAAAACATTTCATTTTATTCTGATGAATTCATTTTATCAAAATGCCTTATGCTCAGAGAACATGTACATACATGCATACATGCTTACACACTTACACATCTTACCTGTATTGCTTACATGTATTTGTTTACATATTGCATTGTAGCTGCTGCGCACATGCGCTTTGAATTGGGTTACCTGGTGACTTTGCAATGTGGATTTCTGGGTCACATGTCTGCGTGGCTTACCTGGTGCCCTAGAAATATCAGTTTCAATTTCAAGTTCACTGCCAGCAGCAGTGTGTATGTACATGTGCAGTGTGCACAGCGTTGGCATGGTTACTATTTGTTTATGTGATGCAAATTTCCATTGCGAATGATCGGACGGTATACAACTTTTAACCAATCAGCTTTTACCATGAAAACAAATGGGTGAAATTACAGCTCATATTATAACACCTAGGCATATACCCCGGTACACAGACTCTGTTTTATTTATTGGTTATGAATGCAACGTGATGTGCACTATTGTACTGGGATCGCGTCGCACAAACGAGAATAAAGTTATCCTGTTAGTAACAATAATCTAGCCACTAGCCCCATATCAACCTTTTACTGCTAGGCGTCTATTGTGCAGAATCTATTTGCATGATGCATATAAAGGTGTCAAAAACAAATTGTCTGCTTTCACTCACGGCAAGTAAAATGCAACCTACAAGGATCTTCTTTAGGTGGCTAGTGTAGTTTTACTGTGTCACTCATCTCTGCACTTATAAATAATGCATATTGGACAATAATTATTCTGGCAATCAAAACACTTTAGAGGAAATTAAGGTGACTTGAAAACTAGATTTTCTGTGAGCTTTTCCTCAAAAAATAATAAAATGGGTGAAGACAAACATTCTAAGAAAACTTAACACATTGAAAGGCCTGCTTTCAATCATTGTCCCTCAATTATAACTTTTGAAAGATACGCATGTGTATTTATAAAGTTTTTTTGTTTGTTTCAGACTTAATCACCATGGCAGATGGACCCTTGACCCCTTGACCCTTGCTTAAAGTTACGGGTGATCTTAGATGACAACGATATAAGGAAAATGACCCTTCCTGGGTACAAGTTCCGAGTGTTCTTGAGCTGCATGAGAAGGTGCGGGCTGAGTTTGGGCTGGTAGGGGCTTCAAGCTTCATTACTTTGGACCTGGATTTTCAACAGTTCTGCAATTTATCGTCTGAAAAGGACATATTTGACAAAGGAACTGTGAAAGTCATATACACTGCGATTCTAGATTCCGACAACGACGACATGACCAACAGTATATATGATGAGCTTCTCAGCTCAACCCCAACCTCCAGCTGTTCAAGTAAGATGACACTTCTGAGATCAGATGATTCGGCGTCAGTATTGTCTCCATCAGATACATCAGACCCATCCACATCTGGCGCTGGTTGTGAAAACACAGAGAACCTGTCCATGGCCTGAACATTTTCCAATTCCTCGCTTCTCCTATGACACGGAACTCAAACTTGCAAAGGGAAGATAAACTATGCACGTGATAGAACTCTGATGAACCCTGTAGGTGTGAAATCAGACATCCTGGAAAAAATTGCAGAAACAATTTTTCCAGTACAAAGGCTTATCCGACAGACTTACAGTTTTGCTCTGTTGCTCAGGCCTTAGTAACCAAACATCCGTGTTTGAAAGAAATGGGATCAGTCACTGGGTGGTATGGTTGGAAGACCAGTTTGAAGTTCAAAATGGGAAATTACCGAACAAAGCTAAGAAATGTTGGATGCCCAGAACTCACTGTCCAACTCTTGCAAAAGGAAAGCAGGGGAATGAGAAGGCGACGTCTGCGAAGAATATCAAAAAGCCAAGGAGAGCCGAGGTTAATTATTTACCTGACTATCCTTGCGATGAAACAGCAACAACTCTTGAAAGTGAGCGACTAACACTCCTCGACGATGCAAAAAAAGGGGAACGACAAAGTCAATGAGAAGATGGCAAAAAACTTTTGCACATAGGAGACAGGAAGTGGTTCTTCAGAAGCCGATGGTGGTGGATTTCAAAGAGAGATGGCCAGTCTTGTTTACAGACACACAGGTTAGAAAATTCTTACAAAGTCCCTATATTTTTGTTAACATGTTTGTTTTGTCGATGACCATGTGATGTCAATGAAAGGACTTGAACACTCTATGTTATATTTAGGGGATAACAGTATGATGAGCCGGTGTATACCATCTGGTAATGA
>CM055816.1:100778946-100811772 GCA_029582265.1 Zoroaster sp. YZ-2022 | reverse complement strand
GGGGTTTTTATTTTTTAAATTTAACAATGTCATTTAAAAAATGCATGATTCTGAACCCCCTTTAAATTTTCATTAATATTTAGTTGAAATTCAAACAAAGGAATGCAGCAATCCTTTTAACTTTAAATTTGATATGAAATGCAAAGTGCCAACCTAACAGAATTTCTCTACTTTTCTGGGAGTTTTAAATTTTAAAACAAAGTCTTCATAAAAATTTTGGGATTGCCCTTATGAAATTAATCTTTCATAGATTTGGAAAGGACGGGCCTCTAAAAAACCTTATTCGGGAATTTTTTGAAAACAAATGTTACCACAAGCTCACTATTTTTTCTCCACGGAACCCTTTCATGGATTGAGTAAGGTTTTTGAAAATTTTATTTATTTAATGAAAATTTTTGAATTTTATTATTTTTGTTCTTTTTTTTCTTTTGCCTTTAAAAGATTACCCAATTAGGAATAATATTTCCGGCACAACAGAAATCCTCATTCAGCCAGCGGGCAGCGGGGAAGGTTCATTATTGGGGGGTTTTAGTTTTTATGGCCCCAATGATTTTGAAACAAATTTGGCCGTCCTTATTTTTTTTCCTCCTTGGATTAAATTTTAACCTTTTCAAATGGAAGAATATTTCGGGGAAGAAGGGGGGGGGTTAAAGTCGGGGGGTTGGGTTAGATTCAATTGGGGAAATTGACTACTTTGCATTTTGTTGTTACTGAATCCTGCACAGTAAAACAAAAAAATATACCATAAAAAATTTGGGATTTTAAAAAACATTTGAGTCAGGTTTTAAAAGGGGTTTAGGGATGGGTTTAAGGAGTAGACAATTTCTAACGTGTATTTAAAATATGAATAAAGAGTTCCTTATATTTGTCTGAATTAAAACCTTTGAAAACTTTTCGTAAATAACCAAAATCAATAAAATTAAGATCAGACCTTTTTGCTAAATTTATGGATAAAATTGGAAATTTATTCCAAAATGGTGCAATATTAAAACATTACTTTAACATTTGTTTGTTACAAAATTTTAAACAGAAATTACAAAAAGGGAAGAAAGGGTTTTGGACAAAAGTGTCGTATTTGAACAACAAAAAAATTGGGGTTTGTTGTTGGGTGTTGTTTTAACTGCACAGTTAAATCCCTTTTGAAACTCAAAAAAATTTATGTTTGAAAACCACTTACTTAATGAAAAATTTTAGTCGGGAAAAGGGCACTGCAGCCTGGGCCCTCAAGAAATTGGGTTTGTTTCTTTAGGAAACCCCGAAATCATTGGAAACAACATTTAAAATTTACCAAAATACCAGAACACGGGTTTTTGGGGGGTTTTTCATTATAAACAAAAAATTTTTAAACAGGTCACCTAAAATTTATAAAAAATATGATTCCCTAAATATTTTAAAATTTTTACAAAACCAAATTGATCAAATTTAAAAACCCAAAAAAAAGCATTTGGACATTTCATTTTAAAAACACTTAATTAAAAAAAAAAGTGGCAGGAAATTCCCTTTTCAAATTCTTAAAAGATGCATTTTTAAATACAAAATTTTTTAATATATTTAATAAATTTCATAAAGAAATTAACTCATTAAATTTGGAATTTTTAAACACATAAAATTTTTTTTTTTTAAAAGGGGAAATTGGTAAAGTTAATTTTTTGTTGTTAATTCAATCATTCTTAAAACTAAGAGAACCCATTATTATAAGCCCCGGGGGTTTAATTAATGGAGAGATAATATAAAAACTTAAACATTTAAAATTTTTTTAAAACCAGGGAAAATGATTTCCCCTTTAGGTTTTTTCAAGGTATTGGACATGGCTGTTTGCATCGGAAATGGACTTTGTTAATATGTTCAGAAATTTAGTACACCAAATGTTTGCAAAAGAAATCAACCAAATATCATTGTACAATTTACCAGAACTACAAATCTAAATTGGCAAATTGTGAAATTTAACACATTTGAAACATGTTTCACGTTTTCTCTTAAATCACTATATTAATATTCATTAAATGGAAAAAAGATTTATATCTTTTTATTTGTAATTTAAAATGCAATGTTACCAACCTAATTCACTTGCTAGTAACCTACCATTGACAAATTTTTTAAATCAAAAATTAGTTTCTTAGGAAATAATCTCTTCAACTTCTGGTGCTAAAAGACAGTCCCTCTATAAAATGCATTCACAAGGCCTATACATGTTAGGGACATTTTTAAACCCCGCTGGTTTTCTTTAAGAAGCACCTTCTGGTTTTGTGAAGGTTTGAAATTTTTAATGGATTCTTTGTAAAGTTTTCATTTGACTGACGTTATCAATTTGGATCCCCCCAAAATCTTTAATCAAATTATTATTATTGTGACAAATTTTACATACAATACAAAATTTCAATTACAGCATATTGGGGCATTATAAGATTCAATATATAGCGTCATTTCTGTCCCTAACCAGGAGAACATTCGAGTCAGTAAATATACTTTAATATATATGACAATATTAAGAATGAATATAATAAACAATAAAGTAAAGGAAAGGTATAATATTGGTTTATACGCATTCAAATATTTGACGGATCACGGGGGGGTTAAAATTGAAATAATGTACAAAACAATAAATTTCATGGGGAAAATTTGTACATTCAGCTAAATCAACATTTTGGACAAATTTGAAAAATTGAATAGATTCGAATATTACACCTTGCTGCAGTCAACAATCCAATCATATTGTGTATCAACATTGTCTGAATAATTTAAATGTACTTGCAATATTTCTGCATCGTCTATTTACGAATTTAACATTCCAATTGGTTATTCATTTTGTCAACATTTTAGTTCAACCCATTTCAAAAATTGTTGAAACTCTTCATCTCAGTATGCTTGAAAACAAACACTCATGTGTAACTTATGTAGGGAACGGTTCACTCAGCAAACATTTGGTTGACGTTATTTTTAAGTAAAATTTTTTATAAGATTGCAAAATTTTATAAGATCCAATTACGGATATTTCTAGGGGTTGGAAGGAAGGAATGGCTAACGTTCACTTAAAGATTACAAGGTCCCTAAATATTATGTACAATATCCCTTTTTCGCCTAATATCATGTAATTACTAATGTGCATATCGTACTTTAAATTTCTGCACAATGAGAGAGAGAAAGTCGTACCTCAAGCTTAGTCAAGCATAAATATAAAAATAAATAGTCACAATTTTCAATTAAATAAATACATTTTAAGTTTCTTATGATTCAAACCTTGCCCAACTGAACAAAATAATGATCCCAATAAATAAATATCAAGTGGAAATGGTCATATTCAAAGGTCTGGACTAAAATTCAAACTTTTGCACATTCAGGGCTTGTTTAGATCATTAAGATGTTTACATCTGACTATTGAAGCTTTGAAATCATTGTTTAACTGCTCATTTATTGTAAACTTCCCCAAGGATTATGGTTGAATTTACGAAGTTACGTTCAAAAAAACCACTTGGTAAATATTAAATTGACATTTTTTATGTTGAGTTTCAATTCCAAAAAATACTTCGGGTGAAAAAAAGAATTAATGACTGAAAAAATGAAATTCCAAGTCAGATTTCACCTTTACTGATGCCGGTAACGAAAAATGCTTGGCAACTTTTAATTTTCATAACTTTCACGATTAAAACCCTTTTTGGCGTCTTCCGTGGCTTCTCATGTTCAATCGGTTGTAAATGGACCGTACAAAGGAAGCTAGTTTTTTGATTGGCACTATTGCGAATCGTTATTTGTATGGAAAAAGTGGTCAAGTGTGGTTGTTTGCAACTCGCCGAACGTGAATTGGTAACTCGGAAGGACTAAATGAGAATGCTGATGAAAGTGGCCTTACAGAATTGTTATTACGACGTTGACAGAGGTGCCTAATAGGCTGAATAAAGGTAATAAAATAACTATTACTACTGTTCTGCATTGTTTTAAAATTACTAATCTTATTTTTATATGACCAAATAGTTGAACAATTGATTGGTAATAAACTTTAGTTTTAACCTAATTAATATATATAATGTACTGGTTCAGTAGAAATCACTTTTTGCTAGTTTATAGATGCAGAAAAACGGGATTGATTAGGGAAGTCAAAAATACGCAAATAAAATTTAACATTTACCCCCCCGTTTTTTTCGTATGGGAAAATATTTAGATTATGAAGTATTAAATTCACATTCACTCACCTAAGGGCAAAACCTTGGAGTTACTCGTGGATCTAGGCCTTTAATCTTACGCATGACCCGGCTGTATCACATCTGAAGAAACAGTGGTTTTGTTTGCAATTATGACGAGGATTAATGTCCGGGGTTTGTATCAGTTGCCGACTCGGTGGGTGCGAACTGCACAGGCAGTTAATTTGATCGTTGGAGCAAACGACAATATGATTTGGCTGAGATTTTCACATTGCCCCAACGGCTTAACCCATATCCACACAGAAGAAACTTCAAGCGATTCTTGTAACTTGGTGGATGTAAAATCAACTAATGTATATCATAACATTAACTTCTGTAAATTCCGAAAAACGTATCTTTTCTGGTTTAGCGTAAATAGTTAATGGATAAATTCATTAAAAGGATCTTAACTGGATTACCATCACCCTGGATGGTCAAAAGTCATGGAAATGTACAATTTTAGGTTTTCTGGTTTGAAAATTGCATCATGAGCAGCCGTTGATGTAATAAGCAAATTTAAGTTCACCCATTATGGTCTCGTCAAAGGGTTAACTCTGAAATGACTTTTTCCCAGATAAAGATAACGGACGAGGTTTTTCGTACATGCAAATATTTAAATGACATTAATTCCCCTTAAACGAAAAATACAAACGTGTGTTGGAATGAGGAAACCCAAACTTTTGTAATCATTGCTTTCAATTGGCTGGCATCAGCAACCAAAGTATGTCAAGGAGAATATCGTCTTTGATTGTTCGTTAGTAACCAAGGTGATAGTTACCAGATCTAGCAGTTTGAAAGTTAATTTATGTTTGGAATGGGACTACATTGTTTTAACGAGTAATGGATACCCAAAACATTCATGTGAGATGACCATTTTTTTTTGTAAAGTGGCATGTGATTGCAAGCAAAATCGTAACACTTTATCAAGTGACAATGACTTCTGGCCAAAAACCTTGCACAAAAAATCCAGAAAGATATTTTTCAACCCAATTGTATGGTAAAAAAAACTCTGTGATATTTCCATCTAGTTCTCCCCCCATTACCGTATAGGCTAAATGGAAGATTTTTTCGTTCTCATTCAATCAAAATTTCAGCTACTAAGGGAAAAATGTCAAATTCGGCCCGAAAGGGGTTGTACAGGTTGCTATGTTACGGCAAAAAGCCCCTGAAAATCATTTAAATTAGGGACAGGAAGTCTTCGTTGAAAAACTAAAAAGGGATTAGTTGCACCGAAAGGTGAAACAGATACAATGATGTTGAAACTGTACACAGCCACGCAAAGTTATGTGACAATATAGATACCAGTGATTGACCAAACTACAGTTCCCAAACCTATTAATGGTCAGACAAAATTAGGCAAATCAATTGAATAGTATTATATCCCAGCTTTTATTTTCTAAACTAAGTAGTGTATTAAGTCTTAAAAAATACCCAACCACAATTTCACAAAAGAAGAAATGACCCATTTTGTGTGAAAGTACATTGTATTTTTTGGAAAAATCTGATAAATTTAATTTTGAACATAAAATCGGCACTTGTTAAAAACAAGGGATTTGTGATTGTGAATCCAATAGAATAGTTCTTCAAAGCTGGTAACAAAATTGCCCCAATTTCATCATATTACATAAAAAATTTAATAAAAGGTTTTTTCCCCATGTGATATTGTTTTTTAAGAAATTCAAACATATTGGGAAAATGTCATCTTTTTGTATACATTTACGATCTTGTGGGATTAAGCAACACCAGTGGAACATATTCAAATCAAGGGCGAAGAATTGGCTAAACTATGGGAAGAAACGATGATGTTGCGTAACGCTAATGAAAAGGGAAAAAGGAGTGTGACATGCTAAAATTGGAAGTACTTGTAAAACCACAATTATTGTAACGTACTTGCTCAACTCATAATTCATGTTAGAAGTAAAATATTCATTTCAGACAAATTTTGTAATTCAAAAAGGTATAAATAAAATGTAAACACTGATCAAGAAATGGTTCATTCAATACACAAAACTTTAGGTTCTAAGAATTGTTTAACTTCCCTATTTAGAACCTACAATTGTAACTTTGGAAATACTGTCATATTTCCTTGCATTTCTCCCTTTGCATACTATTCATTTTACAACAAATTAAAGTTAAAGTGTTATTCCTGCCGAGGCAAACTTTAAATTGTTAAAACTTGTGGTGACAGAAATAACACTGTGTAAAAATTACCACATTTGCTGTATCAAATTTTTATAGATCTGTTTAGAAATTATGCCTACAAGTTGCGAACTAAAAAGTCTATTTTCTGATTGAATAAGTTTCATGTCATGTAGGACAATTTTAAAATTTAATTTACAACTAACTATTGTTAGAAATTTATGGTTTTACAAACAAAAAACTAAAATAATTTTTAAATTTATAAGATGCAATTTACAATTGACGATTTTGTTCTTGCAAAAAAACTTATTCAACGGGTGAAAAGAATTCCAAATCAAAAATGCAGTATAAACACAAATTTATTCCCCATTCTATGGCATAGTACAAAATATGTCGAATTTGATTGTATTTTGAAACAGGTCAACACATTGACTTATTAATTAGTCTACATTTTTCTTGTGAAATCTAGAGTAAACAAGAAAAACTAATCCACCAGTTAGGAAATTGAAATCTTATTTTTTAGTTGTAATTTGCAATTTGAATAAGGCATAACAATCATTTTTTATTTTGGGCAAGTATTTAAACAAAAAGAAACGTTTACTAATTTGACACAAAATTAGTGCTTTAATTTAGTATGTGATTCATTAGCAAAATTGAGCATTTCTTGTATTAAAAGAATCCAGGTCTTATTTAAACAATTTTGTTTAAATTAACAATTTACCGGGAAAAAGTTTTAATGTCACAAACACAAATTGAATAAATTCATATTTTTCACATTTTAATCAGTATGCACAAATAAGCGGTCGAAATTTTTTCGTTTTTTGAAAGTACATTATTATTATTTATTAACAAATTTCATTTTTTTTGTGAAGAATCTTAAAAGGGAAAATATTTAATTACTTAATTACATATTGCAATCTATCAAAAACTAAGAAATTTGGTATATTATTATTAATGATACGTATTTTATTACTGAAAACACCAATTACGTGTTTTCAAAATGGAAATTAAATTCCTCCCAACTTTGCTAATACAACTATTGAGCAACTTTTAAAAACACCAAAATAAGAAACTATTGCATTTTATTTGCTAAACAATTTTAAAAAGTAACAATTTTTAAATGTGAACTACCAATAATTATAAAATTACATGAAGCAATGTGTACTGCTTTTAAAACATAAAATAACACAAATGGGGAAAGAAATGGTTATAACACTGAAGTAGAAGAAAAGTGGTTGAAACAAAATTTTAATTTTAAGTGTTTGATAATTATAAATTGCATGTTTAGTATAACATTTAAACTTTAAAAAAATTAAATATTGATAAAACTATTGCGAGAGTGAATAAATCTATACATTTTGAATAAGGATAATGTTATGGTTCTCATTGAGTTTTTAATAATGTCACGGATCTGGAAACCAAATTTTAAAATACCAGGTCCAGGCAGTTTTTGGACGAATTTAAATATCATAAACTTTAAAAGTACGTCATATTGATAATATGATTCCTTATCATTTCAGTAAAAAGAAATTGGTGTTTCACTTTAAACCGCAAATGAAAGCATTTACATTAAGTTTTTTATAACTTTATAACAAATGTAAATGTAAGAATACATTTCAATAATTTTAAATGCATTACTAAATACAACATATTTTGTTGAGTATTTTTAATATAAATAAACATTAAAACATTGACAAATATGTGATTGTGTATCATTAAATATTTCGGATTTTATAATGATTTAATGGTTCAGAGGGAATTAATATTCCTTGTGTATTCTTTGAATAACAAAATAAATTTAAGACAGTATCTTGAGTCATCTAAAACCATTTAATTCAACAATTCACCATTGAAACTTGGTTAAATCCTTATTGGGATGTTATTTTATATATTGGGTATTTATGGTTAAACAATACTGCTTCACAATTAGACAATCTTGTTTTTCATTAAATTGTTAGAAACCAAGTCACAATTGTTAATCGGGCAAATCAACTCAGATCAATTGATCAGTTTTGCAGATAATATAAGAATTCACTACTACTTTGTAAATGAGGCTAGTAATTTACTTTAACAATAGTCATTTATAAAATGCAATGATTGCATTGTAAGTACCTCATTTAAATCATCTTGATTATATCATCAGTATGAAATGTGAAACAAAAGGACATGCAGCTATATCCTTTTGTTATTCTTGGGGAATTTGATATGAAAATGCGAATGTGTTCCACCTAAAGACATCATCTCGTTTGCGTTCATTGCAAACACCACTAATGTAAACCAAGGAGCTGCTTTCCAGTGCAAAATGATGGGAGTGTCCTTATGAAAAGTTAAGATCTCTTGCATAATGACTCTTGGGTGCCGATATGGACTGTTTGCCATTCTAATAAAAAGCATTTATCATTCCAAAGGCAATACTTGTGCCAGTACATACAAAAATCGTTAAGAAACACAAGCTCACGTATTTCTTCCAACCAGGTAAACGTACCTATTTGTCACTGGATTAGTGAGGTTTTTGAATAATGTTATTTAATGGATTGTCAATAGAAAAGTTTTGCCACAATTTTGCTGGCGGTTATCTTATGTTTCTGTGTTCCCTTTCCCATATGCCGTATACAAATGTACTTATCTCAATTTTGTTGTGTGAATCAATATTTCTCGAGCACAGGTACAGCCACACTCCATTGCAATTACAGCCAGACTTGGGCAGCTTGGTGAAGAGTTCAATTCACGTGAGGTATGCCCGTTCGAGTTGTTCGTATTGTGCCCCATGTGGCTCACATGCATTCTGTGAAAACATAATTTGAGACAGTCCCTATTATAAATATGACTGATTGGATTATATTTTGACACTTGGTTGGTCGAGGGAATGGAGGAGGTAGTGGGGTATCAGGGAAAATTGGGTAAGGGGGAAGTTAGAAGGATTCGGTGGGGGTTGTATACGCATTCAAATTGATGATAGTGACCGCCCACATATTTGCATTATTTGTTTGTTGAACTGAAATACCTAGCAGGTCCAAATGTAAAGGAAAAACCTATTAATTACAGTACACCATAATTGCCAATCTGGTCAGAAACTAAGTAATGAGTCATTTTTTTATTTAATATCAGGAGCATTACCGTCATTTTTGGTTACACTGGGCTAACACCAATTTCTAAACAGTGTATTTTAACAATATACCCATCCAAAAAGTCCCCCTCCCCTTATACTTTTTGTTCTGAATTCACAAACTATTGAGCACTTTTCGGTGAAATAACCAATAATCAATAGAAACTCTAGGTCCAGCCACTCTTTATTTTGCTAAACAATTTTATGGATGAAATTAAGCAATTTATGTCCAAAAGTGAGAGAAGTGGACCAATATATTATTAAACATTACATTGAAGCAATTTGTTTGTTCACTGAACTTTTTAAGAACATGACAATTATGCACCAAACGGGAGAAAAGATTAATGGTTATTTGACTGAAAAGTGCTCAGTAGTTTTGAATCAGACCAAAAACTATTTTTTTGAGAGCCTTTGTTTTGGTTGGGTGTATATTTACTCATCAGTGCACAGTTTAGTATACACCATTTGCAAACATCAAAAACAAAACTAGTGAATTATATGAAATACCTTACTTGACTGTAAGTGAATAACAGTCTCAAGCATCTTGTGAAATAACGGCACATGCTGTGCTGTGGTCCTCAAGAAAATTGGAAGTTGTCAATTTTCAACGATTGCCGACCGGCAATCATTGGAAAAACCAACATTTTCAAACACTGACCACAAGACTACCAGAACAGCAGGTTTTTTGGAGAAGTTTTCAAGAATCTATGAACACAAAACTTTAAAACAGGTCACCGTCACAATATTTACTATAAATATGATTCCCCTAACCATCCATGTTCCGAAATTACAGCAAAAAGCAAATGGTGTATACTACCTTTTAAACCGCAAAATGACAACGCATTTGGACATGTTGCACATACATAAACACTGTAAGTAGACAAATGAAAAGTGGTCATGAATATTACATTTTCAATAATTCATTAAAGAAGCATTATTTGACTTAATCACAGACAATGTTTTGTTCATAGTATTTCTTAATATCAATTCATAACAAACAAATTAAACTCATTGACAAATATGGCGGGGGGGGGGATGTGTGTGAATCTATCATCAAATTGTTTTTGGATTGGTTATAAATGATTTTAATAGGTTCTAGTACTGGTTCGATTTGTTAATATTCCAATACGTGTCATTCCACATGAACTCAACCAGAGAACCCAAAATTTGAGTTAGTCACCACGGGACCTCTGGGCGAGTTCATATGGAATGACCCATGTACAATTCTAACAACTTCAAACCATTTGAAAATCTTTGGTTTGAAATCGTCTTATTTGGGATGTTTAATTATTATCCTTATTGGCTATTTTCACTAGGGTATAATGAGACATTGGCTGTTTCAGCAATCGGCAGAAATGGACCTTGTTTTCATTAAGATTTTGTTTAGTAACTTTTCAAGTACACAATATGTTAATGGCAGAGCAGAATCAACTCGGAGTATGCAATTGTATCAGTTTGTGACCAGTAGCAACTCACAAATTACTACTACTACTTTGTGGTCATGAGGGTAGTAATTTTTAATTTAACAATAGTCATTTATAAAATGCAATGATTGCATTGTAGTACCTCATTTAAATCATCTTCATTAATATTATCCAGTATGAAATGTGCAAAGCAAAGGGACATGCAGCCTATATCCTTTTGTTATTCTTGTGGAATTTGATATGAAAATGCGAATGTGTTCCACCTAACAGACATCATCTCAGTCTTGCGTTCATCTACAGAGCCACCACTAATGTAAACCAAGGGCTGCTTTCCAGTGCAAAATGTGGGAGTGTCCTTATGAAAAGTTAGATCTCTTGCATAATGACTCTTGGGTGCTGATATGGACTGTTTGCCCTTCTAATAAAAGCGGCATATCATTCCAAGGCAATACTTGTGCGGTACAACAAAATCGTTAAGAAACACAAGCTCACGTATTTCTGCTCCAACCCAGGCAAACGTACCTGTCACTGGATTGGTGAAGGTTTTGAATAATGTTATTTAATGGATTCAATAGAAAAGTTTTGCCACAATTTGCTGGCCCGGTTATCTTATGTTTCTGTATTTCCCTCTCCCATATGCCGTATACAAATGTACTTTATCTCAATTTTATTGTGAATCAATATTTCTCGAGCACAGTACAGCCACACTCCATTGCAATTACAGCCAGACTGGGCAGCTTGGTGAAGGAGTTCAATTCACGTGAGAGTAGCCCGTTCCGAGTTGTTCATTGTGCCCCGTGTAGCTCCCATGCATTCTGTGAAAACATAATTTGAGACAGTCCTATTATAAATATGACTGATTGGATTATATTTTGACACTTGGTAGTCAGGGAATGGAAGGAAGTGGGGTATCAAGGAAGAGTGGGTAAGAGGGGGTAGAGGATTCAGTGGGGTTGTATACGCATTCAAATAGTGGATATTGAACGAGGCACACGATAGGGTTCACTATTGAGATTAGTGTACAAAACATATGAGTCTTTCCGTGCTTAAAAACTTCCTTTGTACTAATTCCAGCTTAGGAACTCAACTATAAATATATGGGACGGAAACTTGTGCAAACTGTGGAACAACCATTCGGAAACTATTTTTCTGCCACTTTCGTCATATCTAACCTATATTACCATCAATCATTGTAAATGCGAGTACAAAATGTGATTTCAGCAGAGATAAATTCAATATGGTGTGTACATTTGACAATGATTTCTGCGACCTCGTAGTCGTGGTCGTAGACTTTGCACACAGTTCAAGTGACGGCACACTGCCGATTTTGTCATCATTTATGTTGGTTTTAAACGCAACAGCATTAAACTTACAGTTGGTGAAACTCTATCGTGCTTCGGAGTCTATGTGCTTAGAAAAGCAAAACCACTCAATAGCTGTAAAATATATCTTATGTCATGAACCAGCGTCACTGCAGCTATACAGACGCGTCTCGTGCATGTGCCGCAGCCGTCTGGTTTGTTTACATGTAAAGCGCCCTCTTTCGTTATCAACGGATGCATGAAAACTTTTATAAAGGTGCGCAATTTCACCGGATACCGCTTGGCGTGTTTATTTCATTGGACACTGAAGGCCACTGAACTGGCTAGAGTCCACATAAAAGTTTATCAAAGTCCAAAATAGATTATGTATAAAGTACAAATATCACATTTTACATTACGAACCTAAATATGCAATGATAATTATACAATAATTATGCATTATAACGTACCTGTATCAATTTTTCGTCCACCTAATTATAATGAATCGAGCAAGGTCCGTACCTTTCCGACTTCTGTAGATAAGCAAAAAGGCCATAATAATATAAAATAATAATGAAAATAATAGAAAATAATAGAAAAAATTAATTAATAATAATATAAAAAATAATAATAATAATAATAAGATTTGCTAGCGCACATATCCACCGTGATGGGCGCTCAAGGCGCGGAAACAAAGAAAAACATTAATACAAACAATATACAATGATATCATAGTGAGAAAATTGTGTACATCAGTTGCAAACGCGTCCTGAATCCTTCTGTACCAACTTTTGCCACATCGTACGAAGTTGGTCTCGGTAGACATCTAAGAGGAGGCGGCATGCAGTGCAACATGTCCAAATGCGTTGTGACTACAGTCTGCTACGACTGCTCTATTGTATGTGTAAACTTAGCCGATCATGGCATTTGATCGGTTGAAATGATTAACCGACAAATACTTTAACAATAATCCACGAATTGGGTTAAATTAAATATATTGTCCTAACAGTCTTACATAAGTCTCACACAAGTCTTCCATTCTCTCAAGAAAAGACCTTCAATGTGAAACATCTGTCATTATAGTGGATGCTTGTAAATATTCAAACATTCCGGAGTGCACGATACGAGCGCTTTACGGTGATTGGATGTCACCAGGGTTACGCGAAAACAAATGGTAAAGGCTAACGGTTTACCATTTTACAGTAATAAGGACTTCAGATTATCAGACCTTTTCTCGAGACGGTCTGCAAATGGTAGACCGTGTGCATGTTTCTAATGGGGTTGGGGTAAAGTATATGGTAAACCGTTACAAAAGGGACCAGCCTAACAGTCTTTTGAAAAGTGCACGTGTGCACAATGCCCAGCTTATTCATTCCGCTGCCTATATATATACCGGGGTAAAGTCGGTGGCAAATCATTTTGACAACTGAGCTGAGCAGCAGAGACACGAAGGAAATCGGATAACCAGGGCAAGCGAATTAGAATTGTGGAAGATGCGATACAGGTAAATAATAGGTGCCTCTCTACTGACATTTGTTTTATTGTTTTCTCATTCCACAGGTGACAGGAGGTGCCTGCACTTACATAGTGGCTGGAACTGAAAAGGGTTAATAAAATAATTTTTGCTACTGTATTCATAGTGCATTTTTATCTGAAAATTGTTAATAATTATCTTTTAAATACTTGACTCATTTAAGTTAAGACAAATATTGCTTGTGTTAACTCCCAAACGTTTAGCTTTAATTTGACACCAGAATTATTGTTGTATGTTAATTTTAGTACGAGTGGTTTCGTTCAGCTAAAGGAAAACCACTTTTGAGATAAACATATTGTAAAATTTAGCATTTTTTTTTTTTTCATGGTTTATCAGAGGAATTGCACGAAAAGAAAAAAAAAACAGGGTGAAAGATAAGAGATTAATGTCACCAAGTCCAAACAAAACTGCAAATACAAAATTCAAAACATTTTCACCCCGTTTTTATTTTATCCGGTCATAGCGCAAAATCAGCCTGTGCGACTTGTTTATTAGTTGCCTTCACATTAACCTTTCGATCCACGGGCTCTAAAAGAGCCTTTGTTGTGATACGCTTCCTTCCCGTGGGCTCTAAAAGGTGCCGGGAATCGGCATGCCCTTGACGACCACGGCGACTTAAATCACCACCTGAAAATGCTTCGAGTGGTTTTGGGGTTGGCGCCCTCTATTGACAGGAATGAAGTGTATACAAGTTTATGAAAAGAAAAGTGCGTCACTTTGCGGTTTTTGGTGCTAACGATCCACTTCGCTTCCACAACGGTCAGTTGAATTTAGTTGCAATCATGATGGAAACGGACATAAATGATGGACATTTGGCTGAGATTTTGGCAGACAGTGGCTCAGAATCAGATGACGAAGTAATGGATGACGACGAATTCAGCGACGAATTCGTTGAACTTGAAAGAGGTAGGCCAAAATCACAGTAAAATGAATAACTAATATTGTAATAACAGTTAACGTTACTCTTCCTGGCCCAATGCAATGCAAATTAACGTAATTCACTTATTTTCCTAGGCTATAAGCGTAAATAGCGTTAGAACTGTTGGAGTTGAGTAATGTAAATTTAGAAAAATGGATCACTTTAATAGGATTGACCAAATCCCCACCCCTGGACTGGGTCAAAAACGTCAAGTGAAAATGTACAATTATTAGTAGTTTGTTTGGGAATGTTGGGGTAATATTTGTATTCATTGAAACAGCAAGGTTGATGTATAGATATAGCATAGAAATTTTAACATTTACCCATAGCCGGTCGTGCTGTTTAGCGTTAACAGGCTGAAAATGCACTCTTAGTCTCAAGCTTTCCAAAGAATAGCCTTGTATTCGAAAGGCCCTCATAAGTCGTATTATGCAGAAGTTGGGGAATTACATTCACAATCCCACATTAAAACGAAAATTTATCGATAACGAGTTTTGGAGAGTGGATGGAATCTGCCATATTTTTTCTCAGCACAATATTCATTTTGCGCATGACCCCCTGTGGCCTGTGTGCACATGCAGCAAGTAGCATTGAGATATTGTATTTACAAATGTATGATCGAGATTAATCCTCCTTTGCCTTGTTTTTCTGTTGCAGCCTACCTACCAAGGTGATAGCCGACCGAGATCAAGGAGGACGACAGGAAAGTTAGATTTCCGATCCGGTTGGGAAACGACAGAGACCATTACGAGTGTGGGACTGTGCAGTTCACTGGAAATTCTGGCCCCCACCGGCGACTTTGCCACACTGTCGGCAGTGGAGATCTTCAAGCTGTATTTTTGTCAACTCGTGTGGAATATGCTCGTCGATGAGACTAATCGCTATGCGCAGCAAACAATAGAATCAATTCCTGGTCAACAATTCTCCCTGGCACCCAACCAACATTCCAGAAATGATGGCATTTGTGGCACTTCTCATTGCTATGGGCATAAACAAATCCTCTCAATACAAAGATGTACTGGTCGACATCTGAAATTCTTCGCATCCCATTCTATCCGTCGATCATGTCCCGTAATCGGTTCAGTTCAATTCTTCGGTTCCTCCACATCTCAAATAACCAAATTCCTCGTAGAGCCTTGGCTAAACAGGACAAACTTTCAAAGTTCGGCCCTTGATAGAAGTCCTCGTCCGGTTTCTCCAACCTGTATAACCCTGCGCAGAATCTGTCTCAGATGAGAGTATGTTGAAATTCAAGGGACACTTAAGTTTTGTTCAGTACATGCCTAAAAAGCCTATCAAACGGGGTATTAAAAGCATTCTCCCTGAACGAGTCCAAAACAGGATACATATGTGCTTGGAAACTGTACACAGGAGCCGACGACACCCAAACTGTTTATGATGCAGACGTGATTTCAATTCAAAGTCAGACTGCCATCCACCAAACCCAACAGTTGCAGGAAAAGTCGTCATTGATCTGGTCCATGGACTTGAGAATAAGGGACACGTAATATATTGTGATAATTACTATACTAGCCCAGCTCTTGTAGCTAAACTTGCTAAACTAGGATTCGGATGTTGTGGAACTGTTCGTTTACACTACACAGGGAATACCCAGGCCTGAACCAAAAAAAACCATAAAATGAAGAAAGGAGATGACCCATTTTTTTGGGTGAAAGGTGGGCAATTGTGTATCGTTTGGCAAGACAAAAATCTGTAACACTTTTAACTAATGTAGTCAACACTGATTTGTCCAAAAAGCAAATTCGGTGTAATAAAAGCACAAGTGGATTTTGTGGTGGTATGAAGCCCAATTGTATTGAAGATTACAACAAAAACATGGGTGGAACTGATCTTGACAACCAATGTTTTCAGTACTACTAATCATACACAGAAGCTTGAAATGGTGGAAAAGTTTTTTTCCATATGCTGAATATCTGTATTGTCAATAACGCAGGTAATATTCACCAACATAGCAGGAACAAAAATGTCAGTAACCTTGATTTTCATTATAGGGATTGTACAGGGCTTGCTGTTGGGTTGGGAACGTAACGCAACAAGTCAATTGAGATACCATATTCCTATTGAGTTGACAGGGCAACAGCACTATCCTGGCAAAACCCCCAATGGAAAGAAACGCGACTGCATTGTTTGCAGTAACCGAAAATTAGGCAGGCGAAAACAAACAAAGATGATCTGTAAACAATGTACACACCCTATGTGCATAGTTCCTTGCTTTGAGAAATACCACATCACTTGATTGTAAATCTATACTATTTGCCTTCCAAACCCCCACCCAATTCAATGTTGGGAATGGTCGGACAAGCCGCAGATTACAGTCCAAACCAACATTGAATTGGAATGAGAAAGGGTTCAACTAACATGGATTGTGATGTATTTACACTGAATACAAGTAAATGGTTCATTTCCAAGTACAAAACAAACAAAAAATCCCAAAAATCTCATCAAGTTATTGTTTTCACATGGAAAAAAAATCTTATACCTGTACCGTATTTGCATGAAATATCACCCATTTTGTATTACTTTAGTGTAAATACTGATCTAATTGCGTTTGCACAAATATCATTTGTATTACTTTACTTTAGTGTAAATACTCATCCTTTAGCATTTTCTTCATTTTGTATACTCATTTTAAATGAAAGTTAAAAAGTGTCTATTCCTGCCGTGTGAGGCGCACTTCAATGAAGTGTGAAAAACCCACTGGTGCTGAAGTGACATTGGGCTCCTAATTACTGTGGTAAAGAAGGTAATCTCTGACATAACTGGCTGGTAATGAAAGGGTTTTAATAGAGCATGCTGTGGTTAGGAGGGGTATGCCTTACAGAAGTTGCTGGAACTGGAAAGTGTTAATAAATAGCTGATTTAGCTACTGTATTCATAGTGCATTGTTCTGTGATAATCATTATTAAGTATATTTACATACTTCACTCATTGTTCAGACAAATATTGTTTGTTAACCCCCCCCCCCCCCAAACCAAAAAATAAAAAAATAAAAAAAATGTAGGAAATATGTTTTCATAGTGGCACCATGCGACTATTACCTTTCTTGAGTTTTGTAGGTTCTTAAAAGAACCGTTTGGTTTCCAACCAAGTTGTTCTTAAGAACCTACACAACTTGTGAAAGATATTACAGTCACATGGTGCCACCGCAAACTGATATCGTATCTCATTCACTATGCATAGCCTGAAGTCTTATTTATCACTAAATTAATGAGTTAGGTTATTCCTTGCAAAAGTGCCAAAAAGGCTTGGTGACTTAGTCATAATTATGTCTACATTGTAATACTTTGTGTTTTGTGCTAAGAAATAAACACTGCATGAATAAAACGCTAATCACACCAGTTTTTGGAGCACATTAAAGAAATTTTATTTTGTTTGACTTCTGTTTTACATTTGCACATTTGTGACCTACTCTCACAAAACCATAAACAAGTCATATTTTGTTGAAATTGAGTTTCTGGTATAGATGGAAAGAGGACAACGTTTAGCTTTAAATTTGACACCAGAATTATTGTTATATGTTAATTTTAGTATGGGTGGATTCATTCAGCTAAAGGAAAACTTGAGCATTTTTTCTTGTTTTCATGGTTTATCAGAGGAATGGCAGGATTTTACCAATTGACCAATGTTTGTTCTGGCAAAATAAACAAAAATAACACGGTGAAAGATAAGATATTAATGTCACCAAATCCACCCAAAACTGCAAATACAAAATTCACTAAATTTTCACCCCCATTTTATTTTATCCGGTCATAGCACAAAAATCAGCGTGTGCGACTTGTTTCTGTTTTCGTTGGAACAGGTCACATTTATTAGTTACTTTCATTAATACTTACATATTTGCATTTTTTTGTTTGTTGAACTGAAATACCTAGCAGCAGGTCCAAACAAAAGGAAAAACTGTTAATTACCAGTACACCATAATTGCCAATCTCTGATCCAGAAACTAAGTAATGAGTAATTTTTTTATTATTTAATATCAAGGAGCCTTACCGTCATTTTTTGGTTACACTGGGCCCAACACCAATTTTCTAAACAGTGTATTTTAACAATATACTCAATCCAAAAAGAAAGTCCCCCTCCCCTTATACTTTTTTGTTCTAATTCACAAACTATTGAGCACTTTTCGGTGAAATAACCAATAATCAATAGAGAAACTCTAGGAATCCAGCCACTCTTTATTTTGCTAAACAATTTTATGGATGAAATTAAGCAATTTATGTCCAAAAGTGAGAAAATGGACCAATATATTATTAAACATTACATTGAAACAATTCTTTTGTTCACTGAACTTTTAAGAACATGACAATTATGCACACCAAACGGGGAGAAAAGATTAATGGTTATTTGACTGAAAAGTGCTCAGTTTTTGAATCAGACCAAAAAGTTATGTTTTTTTTTTGGGGGGGGGGGGGTTTGTTTTTTGGTTGGGTGTATATTTACTCATCGTGCATAGTTTAGTATACACCATGTGCAAACATCCAAAAACAAAACTAGTGAATTATTATGAAATACCTTACTTGACTGTAAGTGAATAACAGTCTCAAGCATCTTGTGAAATAACGGCACATGCTGTGCTGTGGTCCTCAAGACAATTGGAAGTTTGTACCAATTTTCAACGATTGCCGGCCGGCAATCATTGGAAAAACCCAACATTTTCAAACACTGACCACAAGACTACCAGAACAGCAGTTTTTTTTTGGAGGGGGGGGGGGGGATTTTCAAGAATCTATGAACACAAAACTTTAAAACAGGTCACCATCACAATATTTACTATAAAATATGATTCCCCTAACCATCCATGTTCGAAAATTACAGCAAAAGCAAATGGTGGATACTACCTTTTAAACCGCAAAATGACAACGCATTTGGACATGTTGCACATACATAAACACTGTAAGTAGACAAATGAAAAGTGGTCATGAATATTACATTTTCAATAATTCATTAAAGATGCATTATTTGACTTAATCACAGACAATGTGTTGTTCATAGTATTTCTTAATATCAATTCATAACAAACAAATTAAACTCATTGACAAATATGGGGGGGGGGGAATGTGTGTGAATCTATCATCAAATTGTTTTTGGATTGGTTATAAATGATTTTAATAGGTTCTAGTACTGGTTTGATTTGTTAATATTCAAATACGTGTCATTCCACATGAACTCAACCAGAGAACCCAAAATTTGAGTTAGTCACCACGGGACCTCTGGGCGAGTTCATATGGAATGACCCATGTACAATTCTAACAACTTCAAACCATTTGAAAATCTTTGGTTTGAAATCGTCTTATTTGGGATGTTTAATTATTATCCTTATTGGCTATTTTCACTAGGGTATAATGAGACATTGGCTGTTTCAGCAATCAGCAGAAATGGACCTTGTTTTCATTAAGATTTTGTTTAGTAACTTTTCAAGTACACAATATGTTAATGGCAGAGCAGAATCAACTCGGAGTATGCAATTGTATCAGTTTGTGACCAGTAGCAACTCACAAGAATTACTACTACTACTTTGGTCATGAGGGTAGTAATTTTAATTTAACAATAGTCATTAATAAAATGCATTGATTGCATTGTAGTACCTCATTTAAATCATCATTAATATTATCCAGTATGAAATGTGCAAAGCAAAAGGGACATGCAGCTATATCCTTTTTGTTATTCTTGTGGAATTTGATATGAAAATGCGAATGTGTTCCACCTACCAGACATCATCTCAGTCTTGCGTTCATCTACAGAGCCACCACTAATGTAAACCAAGGGCTGCTTTCCAGTGCAAAATGTGGGAGTGTCCTTATGAAAAGTTAGATCTCTTGCATAATGACTCTTGGGTGCTGATATGGACTGTTTGCCCTTCTAATAAGCGGCATATCATTCCAAGGCAATACTTATGTGGTACAACAAAAATCGTTAAGAAACACAAGCTCACGTATTTCTGATCCAACCCAGGCAAACGTACCTGTCACTGGATTGGTGAAGGTTTTGAATAACGTTATTTAATGGATTCAATAGAAAAGTTTTGCCACAATTTGCTGGCCCGGTTACCTTATGTTTCTGTATTTCCCTCTCCCATATGCCGTATACAAATGTACTTATCTCAATTTTATTGTGATTCAATATTTCTCGAGCACAGTACAGCCACACTCCATTGCAATTACAGCCAGACTGGGCAGCTTGGTGAAGGAGTTCAATTCACGTGAGAGTAGCCCGGGCGAGTTGTTCGTGTGCCCCGTGTAGCTCCCATGCATTCTGTGAAAACATAATTTGAGACAGTCCCTATTATAAATATGACTGATTGGATTATATTTTGACACTTGGTAGTCAGGGAATGGAAGGGAAGTGGGGTATCAAGGAAGAGTGGGTAAGGGGGGGGGGGGGGTAGAGGATTCAGTGGGGGGTTGTATACGCATTCAAATAGTGGATATTGAACGAGAGCACGATAGGGTTCACTATTGAGATTAGTGTACAAAACATATGGAGGTCTTCCCGTGCTTAAAAACTTCCTTGTACTAATTCCAGCTTAGGAACTCAACTACAAATATATGGGACAGAAACTTGTGCAAACTGTATGGAACAACCACATTCGGAAACTATTTTTCTGCAACTTTTCTCGTCATATCTAACCTATATTACCATCAATCATTGTAAATGCGAGTACAAAATGTGATTTCAGCAGAGATAAATTCAATATGGTGTGTACATTTGACAATGATTTCTGCGACCCCTCGTAGTCGTACACTTTGCACACAGTTAAAGAGTGACGGCACACTGCCGATTTTGTATCAACATTTATGTTAGTTTTTAAACGCAACAGCATTAAACTTACAGTTGGTGAAACTCTATCGTGCTTCGGAGTCTATGTGCTTAGAAAAGCAAAACCACTCAATAGATGTAAAATATATCTTATGTCATGAACCAGCGTCACTGCAGCTATGCAGACGTCTCGTGCATGTGCCGTGGTTTGTTTACATGTGAGCGCCCTCTTTAGTTATCAGCGGATGCATGAAAACTTTTATAAAGGTGCAATTTCACCAGATACCGCTTGGCGTGTTTATGTCATTGGACACTGAAGGCCACTGAACTGGCTAAGAGTCCACATAAAAGTTTATCAAAGTCCAAAATAGATTATGTATAAAGTACAAATATCACATTTTTACATTACGAACCTAAATATGCAATGATAATTATACAATAATTATGCATTATAACGTACCTGTATCACTTTTTCGTCAACCTAATTATAATGAATCGAGCAAGGTCCGTACGCCTTTCCGACTTCTGTAGATAAGCAAAGGCCATAATAATATAAAATAATAATATAAAATAATAGAAAATACTAGAAAAATGTACTTATCTCAATTTTATTTTGAATCAATATTTCTCGAGCACAGTACAGCTACTCCATTGCAATTACAGCCAGACTGGGCAGCTTGGTGAAGGAGTTCAATTCACGTGAGAGTATCCCGTGTAGCTCCCATGCATTCTGTGAAAACATAATTTGAGACAGTCCGTATTATAAATATGACTGATTGGATTATATTTTGACACTTGGTAGTCAGGGAATGGAAGGGAAGTGGGGTAAGGTCTTCCCAAAAAGTTAAAGTACAAACAAAACAGGGACAATAGAGGGTCTCTACGACTGCAGGTATCTACAAAGCCGAGTGGTGGGTGGGTAAAACAACAATGCATTTCTTTGGCCGTGCACAGACAAGGAGAATATACAATGAATTGCAATCACGTGACAGTGCACAAATTATGTACAAGCCATGTTTTGCACAATAGAAAGAGGTGTTAAAAACTTCCTTGTACTAATTCCAGCTTAGGAACTCAACTAGTATAAATAATGGGACAGAAACTTGTGCAAACTGTATGGAACAACCACATTCGGAAACTATTTTTCTGCCACTTTTCTCGTCATATCTAACCTATATTACCATCATTCATTGTAAATGCAGTACAAAATGTGATTTCAGCAGAGATAAATTCAATATGGTGTGTACATTTGACAATGATTTCTGAGACCCCTCGTAGACTTTGCACACAGTTCAATAGTGGCGGCACACTGCCGATTTTGTATCAACATTTGTTAGTTTTAAACGCAACAGCATTAAACTTACAGTTGGTGAAACTATATCGTGCTTCCGGAGTCCATGTGCTTAGAAAAGCAACAGCAAAACCACTCAATAGATGTAAACTAGGCCTATATCATGCATAATTAGTACCATCTTATGAACCAGCGTCACTGCAGACGTCTCGTTTGTTTACATGTGAAGCGCCCTCTTTCGTTATCAACGGATGCATGAAAACTTTTTATAAAAAGGTGCGCATTGTCGTTTTATTTCATTGGACACTGAAGGTTTCACTGAACTGGCGAAGAGTCCACATAAAAGTGTTTAAAAGTCCAAAATAGATTATGTATAAAGTACAAATATCACATTTGTACATTACGAACCTAAATATGCAATGATAATTATACAATAATTATGCATTATAACGTACCTGTATCACTATTTCGTCCACTTTCTGGCCCCTATTTCATAATGAATCGAGCAAGGTCAGTACGCCCTTCCGACTTCTGTAGATAAGCAGAGTAAATAATAGTATCAAATGATAATAATAATATAAAATAATAATATAATATCAAATAATAACAATAATATCAAATAATAATAATAATAATAATAATAATAAAGATTTGTAGCGCGCACATATCCACCTGCTGGGCGCTCAAGGCGCGGAAACAAGAGAAAAACATGAATACAAACAATATACAATGATATCATAGGGAGTATATTATGTACATCATTTGCATAAGCGTCCTGAATCCCTTCTTTGTACCACATAATTTGCCACATCATTGCAAGTAGGTCTCGGTAGATATCTAAGACGGAAGCGGCATGCAGTGCAACATGTCCAAATGCGTTGTGACTACAGTCTGCTACGACTGCTCTATTTATGTGTAAAATTAGCCGATCATGGCATTATTTTGATCGGTTGAAATGATTAACCGACAATATACTTTACCAATAATCCACGAATTGGGTTAAATTAACTTTATTGTCCTAACAGTCTTACATAAGTCTCACACAAGTCTTCCATTCTCTCAAAGAAAAAACCTTCAATGTGAAACATCTGTCATTATAGTGGATGCTTGTAAATATTCAAACATTCCTGAGTGCCCAATACGAGCGCCTGACGGTGATTGGATGTCACCAGGGTTACGCGAAAACAAACGGTAAGGTTGACGGTTTACCATTTTAAAGTAAAAAAAGATTTTAAAGACTATCAAAATCTTACTAGAGATACCAAATGGTAGACCGTGTGCATGTTTCTAATGGGGTTGGGGGAAAAGTATATGGTAAAGTGGTAAACCGTTCACTTTAAAGGGACCAGCCTAGGCGTCCCTTTTGAATATTGCACGTGTGCACAATGCATGCCCGGCCCATTGCATTCCGCTGCCTATATATACTGGGGTGCAATTATACAGTGTACTACTATTCGTCGGTGGCAAATCATTTTGACAACTGAGCAGCAGAGACAGGAAGGAAATCGGATAACCCGGGGCAAGCGAATTCGAATCGTGGAAGATGCGATACAGGTAAATTAGGTGCCTCTCTACTGACATTTTTTATTTCTCATTCCACAGAGTGACTACAGACCATGTTGCATTTCTTATTGCCCTGTGTATGTGGTTCAAAATAGAATTGCTCAACCACAATCTGCACAACATAATGGGATGCGCCAATAAAGTATACCAAAGCATGCTGTGGTAAGGAGGGTGAGCTACTGCCTTGCAAAGGCTGGTACTGAAAATGGTTAATAAAATAGCTGATTTAGCTACTGTATTCATAGTGCATTGTTTTACGATAATTGTTATTCATTATTTTTACATACTTGACTCATTGAAGTTCAGACAAATATTGCTTGTGTTAACTGCCAACGTTTAGCTTTAATTTGACACCAGAATTATTATGTTAATTTTAGTACGGGTGGTTTCGTTCAGCTAAAGGAAAACCACTTTTGAGATAAACACATTTTAAAATTGAGCATTTTTTGTTGTTTTTCATGGTATATCAGAGGAATTGCACGGAAAAAAACTGGGTGAAAGATAAGAGATTAATGCCACCAAGTCCAAACAAAACTGCAAATACAAAATTCAAAACATTTTCACCCCCGTTTTTATTTTATCCGGTCATAGCGCAAAATCAGCCTGTGCGACTTGTTTATTAGTTGCCTTCACATTAACCCTTTCGATCCCACGGGCTCTAAAAAGAGCCTTTGTTGTGATACGCTTCCTTCCCGTGGGCTCTAAAAGGTGCCGGGAAACGGCATGCCCTTGACGACCACGGCGACTTAAATCACCACCGGAAAATGCTTGAGTTGTTTTTGGGGTTGGCGCCCTCTATTGACAGGAATGCAGTGTATAAAAGTTTATGGAAAGAAAAGTGCGTCACTTTGTGGTTTTTGGTGCTATAGCGTCCACTCGCTCCCACAACGGTCAGTTGAATTTAGTTGCAATCATGATGGAAACGGACATAAATGATGACATTTTGGCTGAGATTTTGGCAGACAGTGGCTCAGAATCAGATGACGAAGTAATGGATGACGACGACGTTGAACTTGAAGAGGTAGGCCAAAATCACAGTAAAAATGAATAACTAATATTAATAACAGTTAACGTTACTCTTCCTGGCCCAATGGCAATGCAAATTAACGTAATTCACTTATTTTCCTAGGCTATAGCGTAAATAGCGTTAGAACTGTTGGAGTTGAGTAATGTAAATTTAGAAAATGGATCCCTTTTAATAGGATTGACCAAATCCCCACCCCCTGGACTGGGTCAAAAACGTCAAGTGAAAATGTACAATTATTAGTAGTTTGTTGGGGTAATATTTGTATTCATTGAAACAGCAAGTTGATGTAGGCCTATAGATATAGCATAGAAATTTTAACATTTACCCATAGCCGGTCGTGCTGTTTAGCGTTAACAGGCTGAAAATGCACTCTTAGTATTATGCAAGAAGTTGGGGGAATTCACATTCACAATCCCACATTAAAACGAAAATTTATCGATAACGTGTTTTGGAGAGTGGATGGAATCTGCCATATTTTTCTCAGCACAATATTCATTTTGCGCATGACCCCGTGTGGCCTGTGTGCACATGCAGCAAAGTAGCATTGAGATATTGTATTTACAAATGTATGATCGAGATTAATCCTCCTTTGCCTTGTTTTTCTGTTGCAGCCGACCTACCAAGGTGATAGCCGACCGAGATCAAGGAGGACGGCGACGGAAAGTTAGATTTCCGATCTGGTTGGGGGCAGCGAGACCATTACGAGTGTGGGACTGTGCAGTTCACTGGAAATTCTGGCCCCACCGGCGACTTTGCCACACTGTCGGCAGTAGAGATCTTCAAGCTGTATTTTTGTCAACTTGTGTGGAATATGCTCGTCGGCGAGACTAATCGCTATCTTGCAAACAATAGAATCAATTCCTGATGAACAATTCTCCTGGCACCCAACCAACATTCCAGAAATGATGGCATTTGTGGCACTTCTCATTGCTATGGGCATAAACAAATCCTCTCAATACAAGATGTACTGGTCGACATCTGAAATTCTTCACATCCCATTCTATCCGTCGATCATGTCCCGTGTCGGTTCAGTTCAATTCTTGGTTCCTCCACATCTCAAATAACCAAATTCCTCGTAGAGCCTTGGCTAAACAGGACAAACTTTCAAAGTTCGGCCCTTGATAGAAGTCCTCGTCCAGAAGTTTCTCAACCTGTATAACCCTGCGCAGAATCTGTCTCCAGACGAGGTATGTTGAAATTCAAGGGACACTTGAGGTTTTGTTCAGTACATGCCTAACAAACCTATCAAGCAGGGTATTAAAGCCTTCTCCCTGAACAGGTCAAAACAGGATACACGTGTGCTTGGAAACTGTACACAGGAGCCGGCGACACCCAAACTGTTTGTGATGCAGGCGTAGAATTTCAATTCATCAGACTGCCATCCACCAAACCCAACAGTTGCAGGAAAAGTCGTCATTGATCTGGTCCATGGACTTGAGAATAAGGGACACGTAATATATTGTGATAATTACTATACTAGCCCAGCTCTTGTAGCTAAACTTGCTAAACTAGGATTCGGATGTTTGTGGAACTGTTCGTTTACACTACACAGAATACCAGGCATAAACCCAAAAAAACATAAAATGAAGAAAGGAGATGACCCATTTTTTTTGGTGAAAGGTGGGCAATTGTGTATCGTTTGGCAAGACAAAAAATCTGTAACACTTTTAACTAATGTAGGCAACACTGATTTGTCCAAAAAGCAAATTCGGTGTAATAAAAGCACAAGTGGATTTTTTGATGTTATGAAGCCCAATTGTATTGAAGATTACAACAAAACACATGGGTGGAACTGATCTTGCCAACCAATGTTTTCCAGTACTACAATCATACACACAGAAGCTTGAAATGGTGGAAAGAGTTTTTTTCCATATGCTGAATATCTGTATTGTCAATAGCAGGTAATATTCACCAGCATAGCAGGGAACAAAAATGTCAGTAATCTTGATTTTCGTATAGGGATTGTACAGGGCTTGCTGTTGGGTTGGGAGCGTAGCATAACAAGTCAAATGAGATACCATATTCCTATTGAGTTGACAGGGCAACAGCACTATCCTGCAAAAACCCCAATGGAAAGAAAGCAGCGACTGCATTGTTTGCAGTAACCGAAAAATTAGGCAGGCGAAAACAAACAAAAGATGATCTGTAAACAATGTGCACACCCTATGTGCATAGTTCCTTGCTTTGAAATACCACATCACTTGATTGTAAATCTATACTATTTGCCTTCAAACCCCCGTTCAATGTTGGGAATGGTCGGACAAGCCGCAGATTACAGTCCAAACCAACATTGAATTGAAGGTAAGTTAACATGGATTGTGATGTATTTACACTGAATACAAGTAAATGGTTCATTTCAAGTAGATAACCAAAAAAATCCCCAAAATCTCATCAAGTTGTTTTCACATGGAAAAAAAAAATCTTATACCTGTACCGTATTTGCATGAAATCACCCATTTGTATTACTTTACTTTAGTGTAAATACTGATCCAAATATTTAATTGTTTTGCTTTTACACTTAAAAATCTGCAGATTAGTCCAAACCAACATTGAATTGAAGTGTTAGCATGGATTGTGATGTATTTACACTGAATACAAGTAAATGGTTCATTTCAAGTAGATAACCCAAAAAAATCCCCAAAATCTCATCAAGTTGTTTTCACATGGAAAAAATATTATACCTGTACCGTATTTGCATGATATATCACCCATTTGTATTACTTTACTTTAGTGTAAATACTGATCCAAATATTTAGCTTTTGCACAATGTTTTCCTCTCTTTTGTATACTCATTTTACATACAAATGAGAAAGTTAAAACAATGTCTATTCCTGCCGTGTGAGGCGCACTTCAATGAAATTGTGAAAAAATCCACTGGTGCTGAAGTGACATTGGGCTCCTAATTACTGTGGTAAAGAAGGGTAATCTCTGCCATAACTGGCTGGTAATGAAAGGGTTAATAGAGCATGCTGTGGTAAGGAGGGCTATGCCTTACAGAAGTGGCTGGAACTGGAAAGTGTTAATAAATAGCTGATTTAGCTAATGTATTCATAGTGCATTGTTCTGTGATAATTATTATTAATGATATTTACATACTTCACTCATTGTTCAGACAAATATTGTTTGTTAACCCCTCAAACCAAAAAAAAAAATAAATAAATAAAAAATGTAGGAAATATGTTTTCATAGTGGCACCATGCGACTATCTTTCTTGAGTTGTAGGTTCTTAAAAGAACCGTTTGGTTTCCAACCAAGTTGTTCTTTTAAGAACCTACACAACTTGTGAAAGATGTTAGTCACATGGTGCCACCATAAACTTTATCGTGTCATTCCACTATGCATAGCCTGAAGTGTTATTTATCACTAAATTACTGAGTTAGGTTATTCCTTGCAAAAGAGTGCCAAAAAAGGCTTGGTGACTTAGTCATAATTATGTCTAAATTGTAATACTTTGTGTTTTTGTGCCAAGAAATAAACACTGCATGAATAAAACGCAAATCACACCACAGTTTTTGGTTTTTATTGGCTACATTTTAATTGTTTTGACTTCTGTTTTACATTTCCACATTTGTGACCTACTCTCACAAAACCATAAACAAGTCATATTTTGTTGAGATTAAGTTTCTGGTACAGATGGAAAGAGGACAACGTTTAGCTTTAAATTTGACACCAGAATTATTGTTATGTTAATTTCAGTATGGGTGGTTTCATTCAGCTAAAAGGAAAACTTGAGCACTTTTTCTTGTTTCATGGTTTATCAGAGGGTGCAGGATTTTACCAATTGACGATGTTTGTTCTTGCAAAATAAACAAAAATAACACGGTGAAAGATAAAGAGATTAATGTCACTAAATCCACCCAAAACTGCAAATACTAAATTCACTAAATTTTCACCCCATTTTATTTCATCCGGTCATAGTACAAAAATCAGCGTGTGCGACTTGTTTTTGTTTTGTTGAAACAGGTCACATTTATTAGTTACATTAATTAATACTTACATATTTGCATTTTTTCGTTTGTTGAACTGAAATACCTAGCAGCAGGTCCAAACAAAAGGAAAAACTGTTAATTACCAGTACACCATAATTGACAATCTCTGATCCAGAAACTAAGTAATGAGTCATTTTTAAATATTTAATATCAAGGGCATTACCGTCATTTTTGGTTACACTGGGCTAACACCAATTTTCTAAACAAAGTCTATTTTAACAATATACCCAATCCAAAAGAAAGTCCCTCCTCCTTATGCTTTTGTTCTAATTCACAAACTATTGAGCACTTTTCGGTGAAATAACCAATAATCAATGAAACTCTAGGAATCCAGCCACTCTATTTTGCTAAACAATTTTATGGATGAAATTAAGCAATTTATGTCCAAGGTGCTGAAAAAAGTTGCAATTGAGAAAGTGGACCAATATATTATTAACCATTACATTGAAACAATTATTTTGTTCACTGAAATTTTAAGAACATGACAATTATGCACAACAAACGAGGAGAAAAGATTAAAGGATATTTTACTGAAAAGTGCACAGTTAGTTTTGAATCAGACCAAAATTTATTTATTTTTTGGGAAGGGGGCTTTGTTTTTGGTTGGAGTGTATATTTACTAATCGTGCACAGTTTAGTATACACCATTTGCAAACATAAAAAAAAACTAGTAAATTATTATGAAATACCTTACTTGACTGTAAGTGAGTAACAGTCTCCAGCATCTTGTGAAATAACGGCACATGCTGTGCTGTGGTCCTCAAGAAAATTGGAATTATGTATCAATTTTCATCGATTGCCGGCCTGAAATCATTGTAAAAACCAAACATTATCAAACACTGACCACAAGACTACCAGAACAGCATTTTATTTTGGAGGGGGATTTTCAGAATCTATGAACACAAAACTTTAAAACAGGTCACCGTCACAATATTTACTATAATATGAATCCCCTAACCCATCCATGTTCGAAAATTACAGCAAAAGCAAATGGTGTATACTACCTTTTTAAACCGCAAAATGACAACGCATTTGGACATGTTGCACATACATAAACACTGTAAGTAGACAAATGAAAAGTGGTCATGAATATTACATTTAAATAATTCATTCAAGATGCATTATTTGACTTAATCAGAGACAATGTTTTGTTCATAGTATTTCTTAATATCAATTCATAACAAACAAATTAAACTCATTGACAAATATGTGGCGGGGGGGGATGTGTGTGAATCTATCATCAAATTGTTTTGGGATTGGTTATAAATTATTTTAATAGGTTCTAGTACTGGTTTGATTTGTTAATATTCAAATACGTGTCATTCCACATGAACTCAACCAGAGAACCCAAAATTTGAGTTAGTCACCACGGACCTCTGGGCGAGTTCATATGGAATGACCCCGTAATACCAATTCTAACAACTTCAAACCATTTGAAAATCTTTGGTTTGAAATCGTCTTATTTGGGATGTTTAATTATTATCCTTATTGGCTATTTTCACTAGGGTATAATGAGACATTGGCTGTTTCAGCAATCGGCAGAAATGGACCTTGTTTTCATTAAGATTTTGTTTAGTAACTTTTCAAGTACACAATATGTTAATGGCAGAGCAGAATCAACTCGGAGTATGCAATGGTATCAGTTTGTGACCAGTAGCAACTCACAAAATTACTACTACTACTTTGGTCATGAGGGTAGTAATTTTAATTTAACAATAGTCATTTATAAAATGCAATGATTGCATTGTAGTACCTCATTTAAAATCATCTTCATTAATATTATCCAGTATGAAATGTGCAAAGCAAAGGGACATGCAGCTATATCCTTTGTTATTCTTGTGGAATTTGATATGAAAATGTGAATGTGTTCCACCTAACAGACATCATCTCAGTCTTGCGGTCATCTACAGAGCCACCACTAATGTAAACCAAGGGCTGCTTTCCAGTGCAAAATGTGGGAGTGTCCTTATATGAAAGTTAGATCTCTTGCATAATGACTCTTGGGTGCTGATATGGACTGTTTGCCCTTCTAATAAAGCGGCATATCATTCAAGGCAATACTTGTGCGGTACAACAAAATGGGTTAAGAAACACAAGCTCACGTATTTCTGCTCCAACGCAGGCAAACGTACCTGTCACTGGATTGGTGAAGGTTTTTGAATAATGTTATTTAATGGATTCAATAGAAAAGTTTTACCACAATTTGCTGGCGGTTATCTTATGTTTCTGTATTTCCCTCTCCCATATGCCGTATACAAATGTACTTATCTCAATTTTATTGTGAATCAATATTTCTCGAGCACAGTACAGCCACACTCCATTGCAATTACAGCCAGACTGGGCAGCTTGGTGAAGGAGTTCAATTCACGTGAGAGTAGCCCGTTCGAGTTGTTCGTTTGCACCGTGTAGCTCCCATGCAT
Source organism: Zoroaster sp. YZ-2022 (assembly GCA_029582265.1). Classification (NCBI taxonomy): domain Eukaryota; kingdom Metazoa; phylum Echinodermata; class Asteroidea; order Forcipulatida; family Zoroasteridae; genus Zoroaster; species Zoroaster sp. YZ-2022. The sequence goes on along the minus strand of CM055816.1, from coordinate 100,780,107 downwards.
TCTGTGAAAACATAATTTTAGACAGTCCCTATTATAAATATGACTGATTGGATTATATGTTGACACTTGGTCGTCAGGGTAGGGAAGGGAAGTGGCGTATCAAGGAAAGAGTGGAGTAAGGGGGTAGAGGATTCGGTGGGGGGTATACGCATTCAAATAGTGGATATTGAGCGAGGCCGATGGGGTTTACTATTTAGATTGTGTACAAAACATGGGGTTTTCCCGTGCTTAAAAAATTCCTTGTACTTTCCCAAAAAACTCAACTACAAAAAATGGGACGAAACTTTTCAAAATTATGGAACCCATTCGGCTATTTTTCAACTTTTCTCGTCATATCTAACCTATTTACCATCAATCATTTTAAATGAGTACAAAATTGATTTGGAGATAAATTCAATATGGTGTGTCATTTGACAATGATTTCCACCCAAAAAAGTACCTTTTCACACAGTTAAAGAGTGACACCGATTTTATCCATTTTGTTGTTTTAAAGCCAGCATTAAAATTACAGTTTGGGGAAACTCTTAAAATCTTATCAATTTTAGAAAAGCAAAACCACTCAATAGATTAAAAATTCTTTTTGTCATGAACCAGCGTCACTGCAGCTATCAGCGTTTGCATGCGTGGTTTTTTTACATGTCGCCTCTTGTTATCCCGCGGATGCCGGGAAAATTTTATGGGGCAATTTCACCGAAGCGGGGGTGTTTTGTATTGGCACTGAAACCCCCGAAATGGGTAATCCACATAAAGTTTTTCAAAATCAAAATAATTATGTATAAAATACAAATTCACATTTTTTGAACTAAATATGCAATGATAATTATACAATAATTTGCATTATACGTACCTGTACCCCGTCAACTAATTTAAAAGAAAGAGCAAGGTCAAATGCTTTGACCTTTTTAATAAGCAAAAAGGGCCCTAATAATATAAAATAATAATATAAAAAAATGAAAATACTGAAAATTTCTTTTTCAATTTTTTTTTGAATCAATATTTTCGACCAGTACAGCTACTCCCTTCAATTTCACCCGACTGGGGAGCTTGGGGAAGGGGTTCAATTCTGAAAGTATCATGTTAAACATTCTGTGAAAACATAATTTGAGACGTCTATTATAAATATGACTGATTGGATTATATTTTGACACTTGTGTCAGGGAA
>CM055816.1:100752199-100778446 GCA_029582265.1 Zoroaster sp. YZ-2022 | reverse complement strand
TCACCTTAGGGCATATCGTGGTTTTGGCGTTATAAGATTACGCTTTAACGACAGAGGCTGGGCGCATTCATCATTTCATTTCGCCTGCGCCCGGCCGTGTGAAGCGTATCGTATTGAGTGCAGTATTCACACGCACTGGACCAACCTGATCGTGGGTTTTAAATTTACATCTATCCAGTTTTTAAACTGACCCGATCCGGTTAAATCCGTGAGAAAACCTGCAGCTGAATCGCGGTTGAATCCGCGGCTAGCTTGATCTTGGTGGCAAATGAAATGGTGAATAGCCGAATGAAATGATGACTAACCGAATGAAATGATGATTGGGCAAATGAAATGGTGAATAGCCGAATGAAATGAAGACTAGCCGAATGAAATGATGATTGGGCAAATGAAATGGTGAATGGCCGAATGAAATGACGACTAGCCGAATGAAATGACGAAAAGGCGAACGAAATGAAGACTAGCCGAATGAAATGATGATTGGGCAAATGAAATGATGAGTAGCCGAATGAAATGGTGATAATAGCAGAATGAAATGGTGAATCGGCCGAATGAAATGGTGAATCGGCCGAATGAAGCGATATGGGCACCGAAGGCAGCTGTAGCATTCCATAGTTGTTACATTACATATTGCACTAACGTGTTACGTGTTTATTCTACAACTTCCTCACACGCGTACGTTGTTTTCTATGCATGGTTCAATGTATACAAAAAACAAAAACCCTGTCAAGAACGGGTTGCTCCACCAATCTACTATAAGCATACCAAAATGATAAGCAAGGTCCTCTTACTAATAATAATATCGTGAATTGCTGGAGCAACCCGTCCTAGGTGTCGAAATATGACGTTATTTCCAGACAGTGATGACTGAAGAAATTTCGGCAATAGCGCACATAGTGTAATGGGCGCGAAATAGCATTATAATCACAGTACTATTTAACGTGAAAATGGAGGTGTTGCTCCACCAATTCCAATATACCAAATTGTTCCTACATGTATAGGACTCCTCTCTCTTACTACATGTAGCTATCCAAAATGGTGGAGCAATCCGTCAATGGGGCCGAAAAATCAGTTTTTTTTTTAATGCTTGGGAAAAGAGGAAGATTAATAACCTATTTCCAGGCTAATTCAATGATTAGTTTGTTTTGTAGTGCTGATTTACAAATAAGAAATACAAAAAAATGTGTTTAAAACAAAAATAATGAAAAAAAAAAAAAATACTCAAATCTGAGGATTATTTTCATATTTTTACACAGAAATCCGCGAAAGATTCTCATCCCTGATTTAATTAAACATTAGAACAATTTATAAATTATATTGGACTGGAAAGATGAAACAAAATAATGCAAATAAATTAAAAAAACAGGAAAAAAAATTACTCAAAATCTGAGGATTTTTAAATATTTATATTGAAATCCGTGAGAAATTCTTATCCCTGATTTAATTAAACATTAGTAAAAATAATAAATGATATTGGACTGGAAAGATGAAAAAAAAATGAAATAAGTTCATGAGAACTAATATTATTGTGTTATGCCGATGTACATGTATATTAGGTTTAAACGGACGATTTATCGGACTGAAAATTCCGCCGATTGAACATTCGCTTTGTTGACATGAAAGATTGGTAGGCCTATAGCGCGCTGAACGCGGCGCAATACAATCTTTGGTTGACATTGATGTCTGCGAATCCAAAAAACATAACTGGGAATCGTCCAATCGCCGTCAAAATTGGCCAAGAGGTAGAAAACAAGTATAGAAAAATTATTATTGTGGTTTGATAAGGTATTTTACTCTGGGTAAATCGTCGATGGTTTTGATGAGCAAGAACAAACCCAAATTTCGAGAATTTTTTTGGAAACTTCTAGTTGCCGCATTCAGAAAATTCGAGAACGAGGTTGAAGGAGAATATGTGATCTACGTCTTCGAAAAAAAAGCTACTGGATACGCCAAAAAGAACGCCCTCAGCGAAACGTAACAAAGCGCCAGCTCCACGGTGTCTTCGCCATGGCGATTGAACCCAAGATTGACGCCGCGGCCGAAAAGATTAGCGGCAATGCATGGGATTGCCACATACCTACAACTCCTAATTCCCTAAACTCGCCATTGCGTTATTTGCACCTGTTCGTTCCTACTGTATGTGCACGAAGGCAATCATCGCATAACTGGAAATTAGCATATTCCTCCAAGTAAATCCCAGGTCCGATGGATTCACCATACACCATTCACCATACATACATGTATGTATGTATTCAGTCGATTATACTTCCTCCACCTGCGATGCCGCCAATGTAACAATAAGGGCATGCACAGTATGCGGAAGAGCCCACATGGTTGACATGACTGGGCGGAGCTAAACCTTAGACTGGCCACCTGTCATTTGCTAGCTGTGAGTGGAGCAAACTAGGCTTGCGCGGTTCTGGCGGCTACCCGGTTCTACCCGATTCCAAATTGAGATTCGGAACCACGCTTCCACTATTTTAAAGAACTGGGTACCCGCAAGAGTCGGTTCCGGAACCGAGTCCTTCAAATACCCAGTTCCCAGAGCTGTGGCTCTAATAAAATAGACTGTGTTAATCATCTTGAGGTCGGTCATGTGCCTGTGCTGCAGGTCTGCAACCTGTGTGCTGTGTGTGGCATGACGGTCTGTTTTTAACATGCGGTGTATAACCTAATTACATATTTCGCCACTTATCGTTAACTCGCCACTTCATTAAAATCGAGTTATCGTATAGTCGCCACCCAGTAATTTAACTAATTTATATAATTAAAACTATATTTTTAAACAAACAAACAGTTTAAAATAACTTAAAAATATAAACGAGAAAGCATATCATGAAAGATTTTGACTTGACTTGTCAGAACCGGCAACATGCCAAAGTTCACGCAGCGTATGCGTACGTTGCCGTCGCCAGAAATTGTTTGCAGTGTGAAAATTGCATATTTATGATCAGCGCGGGAACAGTTTGTGCATCGCACAATTATATATCGGAACTGTTATTGGGCAATAGGTAAGCATGATTATTAACATAAAAATGTACACCAAAGATAATCTGACGTCACTTCCGGTTCAAAATATTTATCAGTCACTCCATCTTTGGCTGAGGCACGATGACGTCAGAAGGAACGGGTGTCGAAAATACGTGGGTGGTGACTATACGTGAACGCACGTGAGGGATGTCAATGGAGTTTTCAAAGTGTTTCTAGCGGGTTATTTGTTCTGTACATCTAGAATCTACTGCTAAATTGAAACAAAATAACACAAAAAATTTGAAAATCTCAAGTTACAGCAATTTTAAGATTCGGACTTTTCGCGAAAAACTGCCAAAATAAGGGTATTTTGGTAAAAAGTGACAAATTACCAACTTTGCATATTATATCTGAAAGAAGAAAAATAAGATCTATAGGCCTAGTCCCAATTTTTACTTTATATTGATATCCATAGAACAAATAACATATTCGGGTAGAATGTCGTATCCATCCGCCACTTTTTCTCATTCAGTATACCCAGTAAGGTGGAGAACATATTGATGATGATGGACATATACTTCAAATTATTCCAGGATATTTATTTCATGAAAAATCAGGAATGTTTGATTTACGATGACTTCCTCAGTCATGTCAGGCTGATCTTGTCAACTCCTCCAACACGGTCATTGTACGTATACGCAATGGCAATTACATGTATAATAGGATCCTTCTACACATATTTTCTGAAGGGGAGGATTTTTTAGAAGGGAAATAAAGTCCGAAAACCATCATAAAAGTGGATTTTAAAGATAGTTTTCGCTTTCTATACCCCCAAAAATTGATCTAGAATAATTTTTGAACCGATTAGTATGAGTAATTCAATGGTGTTTATTTGTTTTCTAATAGTTGAATGAAAAAAAAATGTTACACTTCACTGTTATATAATAACCATGCAATGCATCAATCATTTTGGGCGAATTAATACTGTACAACAGTAACAATATCTGAACTTGAACATTACTATTCCTCCGAGACCATACATGTATGTGTGCATACATATACAATACTAGTTGAAGAAAGTGTGACACACATGGTAAAAAATGAATAACTGTCAGGAATAATGCAGGCACTTTTATTTCAATGTTTATCCCTCAAGCAAGCTACTTTAACCCTAACCCTCCAGGGTATTTTGGCTAGAAACCCTGCCAGACGCAACAGAGTGCATCGTTTATCAAAGTGACTTGGCTGCCAAGTGCAACAAGATCCATCTGTTAACAAATCTCAAGGCCAACTGCAGCAGAATACAACTCTGGCATTGTTTAATGGGAGCAGCTCTCAATAGAAACAGGCTTGGCTGCTTATGCACTGGTGTTGATAGCTGAATCCATCAAAGTGCATCAGACTTTTCCAGCTGATGCATTCTGCTGTGTCTGGCAGGGTTAGGGTTAAAGGGGTAAAGATAGTTTGTTGTGAGGAAGTCCACTTTTTTAGCATTCAAACTTATGTAGTTGCATTTCTAACGTACAGTATGTAACATACATGTAGCACTTGTCTTTTAGGTGTATGGTATCACACAAAAGGTAAGTTCCCTTTGACTTTGTATCATGTAGGTATATGTCTCACTATGAGCAGACAAGGTACAAACAAGAAAAATATTCTGATGTTTTTTTCAGTTTGAGTTTCATGAGTGAGTAAAAAGGACACCGTTACATACGTTTACACCACATATTATAAATAACGAAAGTTTTTATCCAGATAGTTACATGTACATTGTATACAAGAGCAATCTTCTATATTTTAAAGGGAAAGTTTGTTTATGATAATCACAATGTTTAATGACTGTAATCCAAATCCAATTTTTAACAAAAAACTGTTGTTAATCCTTTTATTTAATGTTTGTAACAAGGACACCGAACTGGAAAACAATGAAATTATCTAACCCAAGGCATTTTTTCAGGTCATTTTACTATTCAATCTTATTCAGTTCAACTCCATTCAATTCTAATTTAATTAAAGGGGGACTGACATCCTTTATTGTGTGTGTACTTAAGGCGTTTTGTAATAAAATATTGTTTTTGAGACCCACCTGTGTCTATTTAATCATTGATTTCTGAGTACAAGTATTTTAAAACAATGTTTGAAGTGTTTGGGGGAGGTAACCCCGCCCCATGGTGGAAGCTTCTTTTGCATAAGATATGTGACGTAAGGTCGGGAAGATCCGATGTGTACATGATGTACATGTACACAAACGTTTCACACACGTAGCGTCGATTTCATTTCTTCCGTGATTTTTGTTTCCGGAACTAATAAAATGCCGGGAAGATGTGTTTCTGCAGGATGCAGCAACACCACCAAAGACGGTGTTAGCCTTCATCTGTTCCCAAGTGACCCAAAAATCGCCGTATTTGGACGAGCAAAGTTCGACTGACGAGAGTAAAGTGGTCAGGTCCATCGGCTCACATAGTTTTGTGCAGCGATCATTTTGAGCCGAGTTTTGAGCCGAATTTCTTCCGACATGACGTCACGAACAGCTCCTCCGTGCAGGGCGTAAAAGTGGGGGGCATTTTTACAATGGTAAAATAACACTCTCAAAAACAATAAAAACACAAAACAAAAATTTTATTGATCTTTTACTGATATAAAAGAATAAAACGATCACATATTTAACTGTTTGATTTAAATCCATGTCAGTCCCCCTTTAAAGGCACCTGGCACTGGTATTTTGTCCAAATGTAGCTTTTGTCATAAATATATACATTTTTATGAGTGGAATGTGAATAAACAAGTAACTAAGGTTACAGAAATAGTGGTTTTATTGTATTTACGACTTTAGAATAGGCCCCCCCTTTACATTGACACATGGTGGCGCTGTTCGTGACGTCATTCGAGGCGGGGATATTTTCACGATATAGGTGCAGCAATGCCGCTAGTGCTACTGACGGTACCTACACTGACTAGTAAAAGTAGTATAACGTTACATGTACATAGTATGTATAAAGAGAACACAACATGCACTTCAAAGTTCAAACTTACCCGGATTTTTTCACATTTGGCAAATGCTCCTGTAGGTTTGTCACGTCTTCGGTTGCTTCTTAGATTTCCCACTAACTGGGAATATGGTTGGGATGGCGTCATGTTTCAGAATTACTTTTTGTCATGTCAAATGTGTGGTACATCCCGGATTCGAAACACGACGGCTCGGCGGTCACTGCATAGCGCTGAAAACGACGTCGGACCGGACCACTTTGCCCTCGTTATCGTGACTTTCGCTGCCCATAACCGCCTATATTTGGGATCAGCTGGAAACAGATGCAGGCTGACCCCATCTTTAGTTGTTTTGTTGCATCCAGCAGCACAATACACCTGGTCGGCATTGCTGGGAAAATGCCGGAAAATGCCTTTTTTTATAACAAACCAAACCACACGGGTCACTACTTGCACGTGTGTAAACACAGGCAATTCTCGAGGGCGTCGAGGGGGGTCGATGTTCCATCAGCGGCGAATCCTTCCTCAAATGACGTCACAAAAAGGGATGGGCGGAGTCACCCTCCAAACAACTTCATATTTTTTTTAAACATATAAATCCTGACAAATAATCACTCAAACAATTTGTTTATTGTTAATACACATATACTTTATTGTTTAAATCAATAAAAAACCTATTTCCAGGTGCCTTTAAGCTAATTCAATTCTGCCACGAATTGCGCTCAAATTTTCGAAGTTTATGTTTGAGAAATAACGTTTGTAACATTAAGACACGGTAGAATCCAGCATTGGCAACCATCATAGAGGACAAATTTTATGATAAATATATTAAATAGTATCTTGGCTTTATGTATCAACAAAGCCCGATGGCCAAACATCACGATGTAATTTAGCATCGTTAAGGTTAAGCGTTGTTAACGTACATGTACGTACCACAGCTTACCCGAACGGACGACAACAATGTCACAACCTTTATCCTCGTCCCCAGGATGCACAATCTGATTATTATACGGCCTATATACAGAAACATTGGTAGTCGTTATCTGTGTATACATGTACATTCCGCCGGAAACCATCGAAATAAATCCAGACGAGCTATAGCTAGCTGAATGTCTTACGATCGTAACAAAATGGACACGGAACACTCCAGCATTGGCAGCCTTTCGTACAATAAAAAAAAATCGACTTCAAACAAACTTTACAACATCACAGAGGACAAATTTTATGACAAATATATTAAATAGTACAATGTACCTTGGCTTTATGTATCAACAAACATCAAAGCCCGATGGCCAAACATCATGATGTAATTTAGACGATTTTCATTTGGGTTTAAGTGTCATTAACGGACGTAACACAGCTTACCCGAACGACGACAACAATGTCACGACCTTTATCCTCGTCCCCAGGACATGCAATCTGATTATTATACGGACTATACAGGAACATTGGTTGTCGTTATCTGTGTGTACGTTCTGCCGGAAACCATTGAAACAAATCCAGACGAGCTGCATGTCTTACGATCGTAACAAAATGGACACGGAACTAGGACTCGCAAATGATTTTGCATTTTTTCGTAATTAATTAAAACATTAAAAACTCAGTGTTATAAAGTGTTCTCTTGAAACATAATCTTTTTAATGAAAAATATTAATGTTGATTATTATTTCGTTTCCAGTATTAGTCGATCATGCAAACGTACATAACATAGAAAGACACCAAGAGTTACGATCGTTAGTAAGATCTTATTGATATGGTTTGGGAACATACTGTAGTTACAAATAATTTTCACTTTCGGGGTCATTTGAAGAGGGTCATAGCAGGTCTTAATATTAAAACATGGATAAGTAAATTTCAGGTAGTAGTGCTCTCAGATAATGGGGTTGATTTAGATCATTTAAAAATTTCACATTTTTGTGTCTTTTTTTCCTGGGGATGATACAGATAAAACATGAATAAAAATACTTTGAAAAATCACAGCCTAAATATATTATTTGATTTATAGGTTCATAGGTTCATTTATCAGACTGATATGTAAGATACATGTAACACATCACAAAAAAACTGAACCATAATAGTCTCCATTATTATTTTTATTTGTACACAACATAATATTCAAAAAATCTCTCCAGTATCAAAAACAATTACTATGCGTACATGATACATGACATACCCACCATCATCGTCCAATAATTGACCATGTTGATATGACCCTTTTCGCAAGAGTTTGCAATAATTTTCACTTACAGTTTGTGTTTATTGCTTACAAACAGTCCAGAAAATGTCAAAATCCATGTTGACAAAATGTGTCTGTTGATTTAATATAAATTTGAATATTTTTTTTAAACTAAAAATGTCGGAAAGTTGACAATTTCTTACCTGTCAAATACTTTTTTCTCCATTCAAAATGCTTCACACATTGACCCTTCAACTTTTATCGAAATATTGAATCTCGCGAAAATACGAAATTTCAACGAGACCTCAAAACCGGATCAAGTGTCAAAAGTCGGGTCGGAGTCGCAACCAAAAAGTCGTCCTCAAAACCATGCACATTTCTGGACAAATACAAAAATGTATCTCACCAATAATCTTGTGGATGGTCTTAAATTAAAGAGTAGGTATTACACTACATTATCTGTGACTCTTGTGGTAAGTTTTTGGACCGTTTAGCTAGTGGGTTCCAGAATTTCTTCTTTTTTTTTACATGGTGGCACATACACATAGGCAAATGTGTTAACTTGCGTAGGTATAGGCCTACTTACATGTTGAAAAAATAGTTCTTTCCCAATTTTGGGTCGGCGTAATGTAAAAACTGTAAGTAATGAGCATCTGATTTTTTTTAAAAGAATATATGTGGAAAGAATGTCGTATCCGACCACCACTTTTTAAGGGGATTTTTGGAAATTTTTTGCAACTACTAACCCTCCTACTTCTGGTGCCTTTTTCATACAAGTTGATCCACCATTTGAAACCATTCGCTTTTGTGGTTTTGAATGGTGAAATAACTGTGTACAGTATTGATTCCCCCAAATGGTTTTGAATGGTAGGTCAGCTAATACAAAACCTTGTTTGGATCTTTCCAAATGGTAGTACAGCTAATACAAAACCTTGTTTGGATACTTCTAAGTGGTGAATCAATGGACCCTCTATGCATTTGAATGGATTTGAATGGTAGTAAAGCTTGCTGCCAACACTGTTCAAATGGTATCACCATGTGTGTACAAAACCAATGGGCATTTTGGTAAGTGGAAATTTTGAATGGTTTCAAATGGTCAAACAGTAGGAGGGCTAACCCTCCTACTTCTGGTGCCTTTTTCATACAAGTTGATCCACCATTTGAAACCATTCGCTTTTGTGGTTTTGAATGGTGAAATAACTGTGTACAGTATTGATTCCCCAAATGGTTTGGAATGGTACATGTAGGTCAGCTAATACAAAACCTTGTTTGGATACTTCTAAGTGGTGAATTAACCCTCCTACACATGGAGGCCACTCCGATCCACAAAATTCTGCTCTTGAGTAACCTTCAGTACATACATGTACATGTACATACAAGCCTGCTGTCCTTTCCAAGTAATCTTACAAAATCAACTGTGTGCCACCCAAGGCCACTGTAAATGTTTGAACATAATACATGTACATGTAGTATCACTATGAATAACTTTACCCTGAAAATTCCCTGAAAATCTGTTTTACCGTGAAATAAATAGTTCACGGCAATTTCACAATGACACAACACCGTGAAAATGCTATGAAATACTCTTGGGATTCCTTCGCCGTGAAAACGCTGTGAAAATGCCATGAACTTCTCGTGGCAGTTTTGGGGCAGCTCATTAATTCTCGAGAGCACCGTGAATTTGCCATGAAATCACCGTGAACATTATTGCCAATATCTGAGAGGAAGATACACCGTGAAATTGCAGTGAAATTACGGTCAACTGTTATTTCAAGGCAAAACTGATTTTCAGGGTGAAGTTGTTCATAGTGTATGGCCTACCATGTATCGATGGGAGACCACCTTACCCTGTAATCTCAGTGGTGTGACAGTGCACAGAAGGGTAACCATAGGAGGCCACTGGCAACAGGTCAATTCCATAGAAAGGTTCCACATGCCCCAAATTTTTAAAACAAATTAATCCTCTAATGCTTCTGATCCCTAACAATATACATATCAGACTATCCAAAAACACTTTGTTGTCATCTGTAGGATGTCTATGCACAAAATTATCACACATTGAACACGGAATTATGTTTTTGTGTATTTTTGTTGTCATTTTTCATGAAAACTTAAAGATTCAAATAAATAATTAGAATAACTGAAATATATTAATTTATATTGTTTTCTGAACAATTAGTAATATGTTAAACAATAAAATAATTTGTTTGTACATATATTTAACACACTGCTAATATTATGAGCATTGATGTATGACCCCCCCTCACAATGTCCCGTGAGTCACGAAAAAATTGTAAAAGTGGATTCTCAAAAAGATGGGCAATGGGGTTATCATTTTTTTTTCTTGGCTATCTCCTAGAGACTTCATCTCAATCAGGCACCATACTGCTTAGATTTTTTTATTACTATTTAAGAAAGTATGAGTATCCAAAATATGTCCCGTGAGTCACGATGTCCCGTGAGTCACAAATAAATGGTAAAAGTGGATTCTCATAAAGATGGGCAATGGGGTTATCATTTTTTTTCTTGGCTATCTCCTAGAGACTTCATCTCAATCAGGCACCATACTGCTTAGATTTTTTTATTACTATTTAAGAAAGTATGAGTATCCAAAATATGTCCCGTGAGTCACGATGTCCCGTGAGTCACAAATAAATGGTAAAAGTGGATTCTCATAAAGATGGGCAATGGGGTTATCATTTTTTTTCTTGGCTGTCTCCTAGAGACTTCATCTCAATCAGGCACCATACTGCTTAGATTTTTTTATTACTATTTTACAAAGTATGAGTATCCAAAATATGTCCTGTGAGTCACGATGTCCCGTGAGTCACGATGTCCCGTGAGTCACAATGTTGCATGATTCACAATATCAGGCCAATCTCTGTTATTTGAAATGGTCACTTCAATGGAAATTTGTCTCCACATAAAACAGCTATTGAAGCAACAACATGTACTCAAGCTAAATGGTCTATAACCCCCTCACCCTCCCCTATTTAACACCATGGAAATCCTGAATAGTCCAGGAAGTTTGATGGATTTTTTTTTCTCATGGATTTTCTGACAAGATATAATGATGCTTAATTTCAATCAATTACAATTTCTTTCTACTGTACTGTTTTCATTAAAGACCCATATCTCTTGTGCACAAGAGAATTCCACATCCCAGGATACCTAATTCTGTATTTGTCAATGCTCCATACATAATCCATTCAGCTAACCAGTAATGCAGATTTCTGACATAATTGGGGTGGAGAAAAGGCCTTTGAGCTTTTAAAATCCCAAACATTCATGAGCCAGACAAGCTAACCACTGTAAACAATCAAAACATTTCATGGAATTTTCCACATGTGGTTCATGGAATTTTATAAGTGCAAAGGTCAATGAACTGCATACATGCACTGATTGGATTTGGAGATCTCATTCTGAATTGTTCTAACAACAATGTATGTGTTCTAACAACAATAGTGTGTGGAGGTATGACTGATCAGTGTGTTTGCTAATGAACTTTGTGACAGTATGGCTAAGACTAATGCCGAGAGACAATGTAACTAATAGGAGAGAAAGACTCGAAACAGAGGGCAACTTTGAACTGTATAAAAATAATCTTTTTAATTCTTGTTAATTTCTAGTTTTTACAACTGTAACCCTAACCCTACAATTATCAATTTCTCTAACCCTTGAATTTTATAGTTTTATGAGATATTTTATTCATCAAGGGGTTAAACCAATGTCAAGGTGCACAGGAGCACTAATTCTAAGCTCAAAAATTGCAACAAAACTCTTAACACAGATATATGTGTATCTGCTCATAGATAATGTCCTGTGAGTCACGCTCCCATGTCCCGTGAGTCACGTTACTTCATTTAGCAAAACTTGGATATGGCGGAAGATTTTTTTTTTTTTGCTATTGTATATTGTAAAGGATACAGTCGTGCAAATATTTCAATATAGTAATGGATATTAAGGGTATCAGAACAGATAAATTTTTCCGAACTTTATTTAGAACATGGAAATCACTGCCCTTTTTTGTCCCGTGAGTCACGCTAACCTTTTCCTTAGTTCCACACAAAATATATGGATGAATTTCTGAATACTTTCTACTATATTAATATCATCATTAGTACTTTATAATTGACTGAAGTTTCAGTAGTTACTCTGCTTCTATATTTTTGTCAGTCAGTTAAAAGATTCAAATTTGCCATCTTTTGTCCCGTGAGTCACGCTTTGAATGACAGGTCTGCTATACCCTAAAGACCCTAGTGCCATTTTTAAGTGGTAGATCAATTACTTGTACACTGGCCACCATGTGTTAAAACTCCATAGGGTACTGAGATGATGGATAGTCCACTTTATCTACACATGTACATAATGCAGGTTTTGTTTTTCGGCTATGTGAAACAACACCAAGGTGTAATGTATCCACCATTCAAAACCATTTGAATGATAAGCCACTGTGAAGTACATTCACCATTTGAATCCATTCGGCTATGGAAACACACCAAGGTGTAGTGTATCAACCATTCAAAACCATTTGAATGGATATGAATGGTAGTAAAGCTTGCTACATGTACATGTACCAACACTGTTCAAATGGTATCACCAGGTGTGTACAAAACCAACGGGCATGTAAGTGGAAATTTTGAATGGTTTCAAATGGTCAAACAGTAGGAGGGTTAACCCTCATATAGGTTTAACAATCAAAGACACTCAAAATTTGTATGTCACTCCCAACCCATTGACTTTCTGCAGTGCACTCAAATAAATGCAAGAACATGTGGCTTTGGTAGGAGGTCAAACCAAAACCACTCAAGTGTATAATATGAGTCTGCTGCTAACTTATGCAGTACATACACAGCTCTGTGTGACTCTGCATATAACTTATGTAGGACATACACAAGTGTGTTTGACTTTGCCACTAACTCCAGCACTCTTAAGCCGTGTTCGCACTGGACTTTTTTTGGTAAAACTTACCGAGACGATGGGTACTTTCCCATTTTAAGTCCAGTGTGGACAGCCTGGGACATTTTCCTCTCAGTTACTTTTCCTGAGTCCAGCGGTTACTTCTACTGGCCAACTGCTGCCCAGGAAAACTAACCAGGTAACTTTTCCCGAGACGATAAGTCCAGTGCGGACAGTGCGAGTCGGTAAAAGTGGCTCAGGAAAGCGTACATCCGGCCCAAGCGCAAGGTCGTGCTACACAGGGACACCACGCATGTGCTTTGCATTGTTTCACCGCGCGGTGGGGGCGCATTTAATGCATGTGCATGTGTAGCAAGTTTTCTGTGCGTTGTTGGGTCAATCGGGTCAACGTAGAAAGGTCACGCAAAGCGCCCTCATGAGTCATTATACTGACAGCTCGGTTACTTCTACCACGGTCTCGGTAAAATTTTCCCGTGTCGAAAGTCCAAGTGCGGACAGAGGTTACATTTGACCATTCCCAAAAAAAAGTCCAGTGCGAACACGGCTTTAGAGAAAAATACACATGTGTGAACAATTGGCAATGCAACCAAAAATACTCAAGTGACTGTCTGTGGGTGCGGTGCTTACTGGGCCAAATTTCGGCCTGGGCATAGGAGGGTTAATACTAAATAATAGCTTCAGTTTGATGTATAACTATACATTTGTGGGGTACTGTAGATGTGCCTTTTGGCCTAAAACATTTTGTTTGACGTCATCATGACATTTACAGCGCGTTTTGTATCTGTGTACAAAACACATGCACTGAAAATGTGGAAATTTTTTATAGGTAGCGAACACACCTTTTTGTCATAATTTCAATATCCGTGTCATATTTTACCTAAATCATCATTAAAATAAATCAGCTTTTAGTAAGAGTTAATTCCAGGCCATTACAACTAATTAATTAATCTATTTCTATTAAAAAATGGCACCGTTTAGTTCTAAATAGGGCACTATGACTCCCATACTGTTAATTCATAGACTTGATTGTGACCAAGTCACGTCCTTATTTGGTAGTGATTCTTCGTATATCTTTGTACATAATACACACACAGATATGACGCTGGGACTTAATCGAGTCTAATTAAATTACGATGTCTGAACGCAATTGTAGTTGGATTTGTCATGCACAACTTGTCCGTACATGTCCCTTATAGTCCACACACGTTGTGTAGTTATTGCATTCCTAACCGGCGTCAGGGCCAAGCACGTATACATAATGCACGTTGTGGACCACATTTTTAAACCCTACGTTTAACTTATGCCGCAAGGGCTATCTTTACGGATACTTTGTATAGCGCCCTCACCACGTATACGTAATGCATGGTCTAGACGACATTTATGCTGCAAGTGCTTTTTGTATACGTATTTAATTCGCAGCACATTACAAAATTGTGCATAAACGTGAGAAACTGCATTAATTCTAAGCTTATTGCTTCAAAAATTCATACATGTATCTTGTGAACCACATGGCAGAAATTGATAATCTTTGTGGCATATTCTCGGGCATCATCCATGTTATAGTTCATCAAAAGAATGACCCCATATTGACCTCTACTTCCGGTTCAACAGGAAGTCTCAATAAAAATCAATATTTTAGGGTACAAAAACAATGTAATTAAGATTTTTTTAAAGTTTGTGCGTCAGATATAAAAAATGAGGTCCAAAGTCTTAAAAAATATGGATTCAATCACGTATAGCACCCTCAAGTGACCGGTTTTAAAAGTGACATAACCATTGTTCCCAGCAAAGATCGTGAGTCTTAATACATTGACGTTGTGTATTTAAGTTAGAAGGTTAGGTCTGTAAATTTCAACATAAAACAAAATAATCGGAACAGCTCTGTGTTCATCCAAAGGACAAATACCTAAAGTCTAGTTAAATTTAATTTTGCAAATGGAATAATGTGTATAATTTTTTAACGAAAAGCATCAATAAATGTGGCAAAAAAAGTCTAGAAAAACAAAATGGTTGGTAAATTTTTCCAAAATTGTTGGGTGTTTACTTTTAAATATTGGTTTGCGTTAGCCAGTTAGCAAATTTCTAAATGGTCAGTGAATTTTTGTTCATTTTAATTTATGTAATAACCAAATGATATGTTTCATTATATTTTTAGTCTTTGATATCTAAAACAGCAAAAATAAATAAATAAATAAATAAATAAATTAAAAAGATTAAGGCCTTTAGAAACATTTTAAGCATTATTGTGGTACAGAACCTTAAAACTTAACATGTAGTTGTATCCTAGGTTGTGACGTCATGGTGAGGTCATCAGATATCGAATTACACTAAATCAAAGTTGAATATTTAAAAAAAAATCATATCTCATGAACCACAGAAGATATTTTCTAATCTTTTATGTACATGTACAGTATATTATGAAAACTCATATCTCCTGAAGTAACTCTTGTCTTTTAACAACTTTAGGTGATGACGTCATCACATGATGCACACTCGAACACCTCAGTACCTCTAGTTTTTTTTTGTTTTTTTTTTGATCTGCTAATTATTACAATCTAAATTTTTTTTATTCCATGTACATGTAGGTAACCTTGCCCCAGCAGACACTTGGCATAAAGTTCATGATAAAGTTTATCGCAAATACATGTAGCGACCGCAAGGAATCCTGGGATGTCTGTGCGTGCAACAGTACCATCGTGTGCCACACGAACAAACAAAATATTATTGACTTCACACAAACAGTTGCCCCAAATTGTATCCAAGTATGCTTTGCTTTGCCTCAATCTTAACCATTGCCGTGTTGCCCCTCTGAGTTGGCTGCAATGACCCTTGGTTGTCCTTTTTGATGCAGCCAAGGCCAAAGTGGCCATGCCCTATCCTTAAGGTCAAGGCCTGTAATTTTATTATTATTTAGGTGTAAGTGCTACAGCATGAAAACCTTATTTTTTTATTTATTTTTTTACTTTTTAGGTGTTCGTTGAAAGAAAAAGAAAATCGCCCCTTTTTTGTACATGTGGGACTAGGGCCAAGGATATGGAGGGAGTCCAGTGTGGGGCTACGTTAGGGCCAATACACTTGACTACTTATCCTTGGCTCTAACCCAACATGTACAAAAAGGGGCAATTTAAAAAAAAATCAACTTTTGATCTGTAAATTATTACAACCTAAAATTTAATGAATAGGTAATGTTGCCCAAGCAGACACTTTTTGCATAAAATCCGTTATTCTGGGATAGCTCACTTTCATGAACATTTTTTAATTAAAAAAACAATTTTAATCAAATTGAAATTTCACTAAAATTACCGATCTCACAATAGCGAACTTCATGCCATAAGTACTAATAGCATATAAAAGGTTGAAAAAATTACCCCTTTTGTGGGGTAAGGGCCAAGGATACAAGGGAGTCCAGCGTATTGGCCCTAGAATGGGGCTAACAAGACCTAAAGAGGCAATGTTGTACTCGTACGAGTACCGAGTACTCGAGTGCTCATACATGAGTATTATATTATTGAACTGTTACTGTTGATCAATAGGGCAGCGATAGCATGTTGCATTTGACATATTTTTCAGTTGATGTGTATACGCGGAATATCTGCACTCTCAGAATTCATTGGCTGGCAGAAGTACATGTAAATGTACATGCACGCATAATACCATGACATAAACGCAATAAAGTGTACACACAACACTCACTTTACACTGGATGCAAATTCACCGCTGGAGGGCTATGATGTGCACAGTACGAATAATAAAGATTTAAATAAAGATTTTTTTTTCCATTTAAAATAATTCCTTGCCAAAATGATGCGCTCAGTTCAAACCTGGTTTACCTTGTCAGTTAATCATGGTGTCATTGCTGTGGGTGGCTTTAAGGTTTCCACATGCAGTTGATATCATTAAGTGCTTTGCATGATCACCAACTTTTGGTGGAAATGTTAAAGCCATGGTGAGAAGTTGTATGACAACACCACTGCTACAGTCACTACGTTATTCCAACGTTATCTGTAACAGAGATTCTGAGAGTTGTTAGTTACCGATGACGTGGCGATAGCTTATATTATACATGTTTTGTACATGTACGTTAGCTCCAGCCCTAACGTTAGACCATTCCTTGCTCCATGGTTAGACATGGTTTATTGGCAATATGTTACTCAACCATACCATCTATTTCTTCCATCCACTTGCACATGAAAGAAACTTTGTCCAACTCATTTCCGAAAATGATAACAATTTTAATTCCATGCTAGACAAATGCATAATACATTGTCTGTGATGCATTTTCTGCAGACGGGCCCGACAGGGAAGCCATTGTTGCTGCTGCATGCTGCGCATACATGCATGGCGCGCCGGGTCATGACCTTACAATTGTAACAGCTCTAGCTATAGGTTAATTTACCACCACTGTCGCTGTGCGGTCTTCGTAAACTCTGTTAAAACAAGGTATTATATTCTAATTAGATACTGCAATTGCGACGCATTTTCTGCAGACGGGCCCGACAGGGAAGCCATTGTTGCTGCTGCATGCTGCGCATACATGTACATGCATGGCGCGCCGGGTCATGACCTTACAATTGTAACAGCTCTAGCTATAGGTTAATTTACCACCACTGTCGCTGTGCGGTCTTCGTAAACTCTGTTAAAACAAGGTATTATATTCTAATTAGATACTGCAGTGAATGTGTTTACGAGGCATACTATACACACACTGTAGGCCTATATATCTGTGTGTAAGAGAACGTCAAGGCCGTTCACACAGTATGGCTGTATGGCTGTATGGCTTAAACAGTGCTACTTCTGAAAAGTTGTTCATTTAAACTTCTGTTTTCGACCGGAAGGAGAGGTCAAATTGGGGTCATGTCTGTGTAAGAAATGTGACATACATGTACATGTAGTTCAAGGTCTTTAAGATGATGCAAAGATTGTGAAAATATTTTCTGTGGTTCATGAGATATGATTTTTTGAAGTTCTCAACTTCCAGTTTTGACCGGAAGGAGAGGTCGGATTGGGGTCACGTCTGTGTACAAAAAATCACATAATTAAATATCTATAACATGGTGCAAAGATTGTGAAAATATCATTTGTGGTTCATGAGATATGATTTTTTGAAAATATTAAACTTTGATTTAGTGTAATTCGATATCTGATGACCTCACTATGACGTCACAACTTAGTGTAAAACTACATGTTAAGGTCTAACTAGGTGTGAAGCTTTAAGGTTCTGTGAACTCTGCAACTATGTTTTTGTCTCTGGATAAGTCTTATTGAGAAGAAGAAGAAGAAAAAAACCGGAACAATATCAAGAGGTGTTTGGGCACCAACCCAAACACCTAAAAAACCTGAACAATAACAAGAGGTGTTCGCGCTGTGGCTTGAACACCTAATTAAAGATCCATAAAGAGAATTGTCAAAATCTCACATTCTGCGAGGCCCTGTAAAATACACATGTATTGCAAATCTAAGCAATCAAGAACAGGATAATACCATAAAAAAATTTAACTTAGGGTTCATCATCAGCTAGATGATCGCTGAAGCAACCGTAAAAAATTATGGGCAAAATTGCCTAACAAATACGCAGCAAACGCTGCCCAGCGTCTTGGTCATCGGTCTTCAAAGCTTCTGTCCTACATGTATTTCAAAATTCCCGCTACATTTCTGCCTCACTCACTCAACCATGTCCCATTGCAGGAAAATTAAATAAGTCCTCATTTATCTACAAACTGCTGAACACCAGCTATTAATATAAAGGATATGCAAATTAGATAGTGAAAAAAGGGGACTGCTGGATGAACAGATAAATAGACTTGACAGAATCTAACACTTGTTTTCTCTCAATTCTCTGAAAGGCACAAATTTTATTATTACAAAACGGAAAATCAACTGCGATTCTGATAAGCACCAAGCGGCTTGCCACAAGCTGCAGAAAGACAGATTCCTTCTGCAAATCAATCTAATTCATTATATTCATGTACAACATGTTTATATGAATATATTAGTTGCACAAAATGCAAAGAAATATGGGAATTGGGAGTTTTGGAAAAAGGATGTTAACAACCATGTGTTTGTGCACAAAATCAATGGCAGGGAAAGGTGATTTTTTTTTAGCAAGAAGTTTTTTCGTATTATACAAACCTCTGTGAAAAGAAACAAATATAAAATATTGTAAATAATTATTATTTTTTTATTATTATTTAAGAGTATGGAAGAGACATTTTAATTATGTCTGTTTTGAAAAAGAACCTGTTAGATACGAAACGTAAAGCCAATAACATTCATTTAACAATCTCTAGTTCAATTAAACCTTGTAAATAATTGTATAAATAAATTGAAATTCATTGTTTGTAAAAGATCAATCCTGTCTTCATTGCCCTGTCATTTGTCTGGATGTTTCTAGGATCACCACTATAGTTTTATACATGAATTATTCAAGTGGTTAAAAAAGTGGTGACAGTGGAATAATGGTAAAAAATTTAAAGAAATTTGTTAAACTATAAACATTTAATAAGAATTTTTTTTTTTTTTTACCACTAGGCTTGGGCAATATATGATATATGATATTTCGTCATCCATATATAATCGCAATTTTCTATAGTATCGCGATTATTTTTTCATTCATGCACGATTGCTTTTGAGCCGATAATGTACCCCTCTACAAGTATCACAGTAAATTGCCAGAGCTTAGCTTTTTTATCACGATGGTTGGAGGTGTTGATATCTCGATAACTGGAAAAGGTTCTCGATATCGTAGTGGCATAAAAAAAGGTATCACAATTTTGATATAATCATGTTAATTGTTATTGCCTAAGCTTAGTTACCACCTTAATATAGGCCTGTGCTGGGTTTGCGGGTACCCAACTGTTGAGGTCAAAACCCAGTTCCTTTTTTACCGGTTCCGGTACCCGATACCCACTTTTTAAATTTCAAACACAGAATTAGTCTTTGACAATCACTTACAATCATTTGTAATGAAAAAAAGTTGGCAGACTTTGTCTTCAGAGTTTATTTACTGAAAATTTAATTCCTGATACTGACCTTATGACAAAATTCATTTTTATAACAAGAATAAATTATCAATTCTGTTCTTTTCATTCTTTTCTTTTTGTGTTTAATAATGAATGAATGAAAATGAATGCCACTGTCTTGTGCTGTGTTAGGCCTGTGCATCGCATGAGGAATTATCAAGTGTGGTGGCACAGTGTAAAATCCGTTTTTTCCTCCCCATTTTGTTTACAGGTACCTGGGAACCTATTCATGAAACTTAACTTAGCAGGGTCTGTAAGACTGTACTAAATCTATAGTACCCTGCTACATGTAACGTAAATTGGGTGCTTTATTTTGAAACTTCTAAGTACCCCCACTTAACATACAGACCACACAAACATTTGAAATATTTTGGATGATACACGCTTCACATCTATATGCAATATTTGCTTGTATGTTTCTCAAAAATAGCGTGTGCCATGCTCACGTTGCCTCTTGCGCATGCATGCATGTATAATTATGACAGTTGGTGGATACGTGCGCTATATAAATCTATACATTATTATTATTATTATTAGTTATGAGCTTCAACAATATCTTATACTAAATTTACACAATTACATACATGTAGCTCAACGTGTCGTGATTATCAGTGAACAGCATAAACATGGCGAGCAGGTAAGAAAATTTGCCGAAAACCAGTTAATTTAACATTTCCTATAAACAAGTAAGTATACATTTCCCAAGTAGAATATTTCCTATATTGCAGCTGTTACTTTACATGTATGTATACAGTAGTTTTAGTTGTAATTTTCCGGCAAAGTCAGCATTACAATGCAGTTAATAATTTAATTTCGGGAGGGTTGGCCCTCTTTGCTTCATTTCGTTGGTGAAATAAAACTTTGTCTATTGTGTATTGTTAAATTGTGGTCATATACACATCAGGTCTGTGGGATTTTGCTGATTTCAGGATTGTTTAAAAATCTCCCTTTGCTTCAAAATTTTCTTGAAAGAAGAGAAGTAGCCACCAAGGAAAGAAAAAAGTAGCCTGTATTGTGTCCAACCTTTAGTTTCTTGTTTGTAGGGATGTGGAGAGTCTATAAATCCCCCAAATCGTCCTTTGTACTCTATACCAAAGGGAAACCCAGGCCAGCTACTTATTTTTCAGTTTTTTTTTACTTTTGTCAAATCACACCCCTGATTCATACATGTACATTGTATACAACATGTACATGTACATCATTATAGGTTGGTGAAATTCTTTCATCGGGAGTGTCGTGGCCGAGTGGTCTAGCTTACCGGACTCGAGTTCTGGTGTTAGTAGCAGAATGTGGGTTCGAAACCCGGCCGTGAATAATAATTATTATTATTATTATTATTATTATTATTATTATTATTATTATTATTATTGGTTTAACACTCAAAGACACTCAAAATGTAATGTCTCTCTTAACCCATTGACTTTGTGCAGTGCACTCAAATAAATGCAAGGACATGTGGCTAGGATAGGTCAAACCAAAACCACTCGACAGTACATACATGTACACAGCTCTGTGTGACTCTGTGGTTTGACCTACTAATTGGCAATGCAACCAAAAATACTCAAGTGACTGTCTGTGAGTGCCGTGCTGACTGGGCCAAATTTCAGCCTGGGCATAGGAGGGTTAAACAATTGATTTAATTTTGCCCTACACCGACGTGTCATTGCCAAATTATAGTGGTTCATTCAAGAAAGTTTGTCACCCTCTCAACAAATCCTGTCATCCAACATGAGGCCTTTTATGAAGCTAGCTGTTTATCTGTTTCCATCTTACAGGCTCTTTCAGCAGGATGCATGTTTGTGGCCATAGAGTTTTTCAGATTCATGGGACCACTCAAAGGTGAGATTGTTGACAAGATGGTGCTGTTAGCTCCAGTTGGCTTCATGATTGTCCTGACAATCCTTCTGTTTGTTATTGGCATGATTGGCTTGTGTGGAGCTTGTCAAGAAAGCAAGTGTCTCCATGGAACGGTAGGTCAGAGTTTAAAAGGTTTATTACCCGATGACAAAATGACTAAATTTCAAAGTGTATGTTTTGTACTATCATCAACTTTAACGTTGGTAAACAATTATGCAAAAAATCCATGTACATGTATGTATATTCAAGCCTTACAAAAAAGCTATCTTTAACTTGTTTGTTCCATTTAAAACCTTGTGTCCAGGTATCTTACAGTTCATTTTTACCTGTGCTCTCATAGGATTATGGTGCTGTCAAAATTCAATCAACAAAATTTTTGTTTACGCAGTTCGCCCCACACAAGGCCAATGGCCACTCCAAGGTGGGGGCTACTAAGTCATTGAGTTGTTACAACGACTCCACACTGAAGAAACCAGCCCCTCACACCGAAACAAGACAAGTTAATAACCAGCCTCTTCACGGTGCGAATAGGACTGGGAGGGGTAACTAGTCCAGAACAAGGCAGTTATTAAACTGCCTCTGCCCCTATAAGCAATTATGGTTAAGTGTCTTGCTCAAGGACACAAGTGTCACGGCCGGGACCCGAACCCACATTCCGCTGCCAGAACCCGAGCCCGGCAAGCCAGACCGCCCGGCCACGACACTCCACAAAAGTTGCCTAAGTCATTGCTTTGTGTTGTTTTGTATGGGTAGCAGTTTGTGTTGTTTTGAATGGGTAATAATTTGTGTTATACTCAAACTCACAATAAAAAGCACCAACTACAAATTCATTTGAATGCCACTTGGCCACAGCTTTCAAGCTTTTTTATTCAAAGAGGTTGACACCATCAACCACCGGAATACCAAACTATGGGCATACCGGATTTGTCATTAAACAGCATTTGATAAAGACAAACAGATACCCATGACCTCAGAGAAAAAACCAGCTGGGACCACCTATACAGCGTACCCAAGACTGTATACCCAGACCTGGCACCACTAACCCCCAATGGGGATAGTTATTAAAACATACATTTAAATGTTCACAATAACAAACAGTATAATGCACATGTGTAACATATGCTAATACACAGCATATCATATGAATCAATACAATATGAATCAACCAATACCCAACTGTAATCAAGTGTTCGCGTCCCACCTAGGAAGCTGCGGTCTGGACTAGTTTGAGGGAGATCCCGGCACTATGAACACTTGATAACATGTAAATAACGGAGGACTAAAATCTCCATATTATTAAGTTTAATTTTCTAGGACTGCAGTAACTGTTAATTGCCAGAACTGCTGCACCAAAAGTGGGAAGTTAATGTGTTATTCCGCCCAAAACTGCCACACGCGAGAATGCGCCCAAAGGAACAGAACAAAAACTCACAAAAGTGCACCAGTTACAGCACAGACAGAATACAATTACACAGATTAGCCCTGAAAATGGAAAGCCCTTTTGGGGACAGATGGACCCCATCGAAACGATAAAGGCTAGCATCCGACCAGATAAACTGCGGGTGCTGCAGTACCCTAGTCCCAAGCTTTTTACACTGCGCTTTCGCCCAACGATTGGCTGCTTTACGTACGTTCTCGATGGATTTTTGAGAAGTGGCACCAAAATAGAACATTCTCGGGAGAATGTCTGACCAAACTACAATAGCTTGCGGAAAACTTTGCCGGCAAATGCCCAAGGCCGAAGTGATGAGCTGTCTCAAAGTGATGAGCTGTCTCAAAGTGAACAAGTCATGAGACACCAAATCATTCGTCCCTAAATGCAAAATGATCAAAGCGGGGCTAGGGGCATGAAACCCTGATAGCAAACCATGAAGGTCCTTCAATTGAGCACCTCCTCGGCCATTCCAACTCACCAGATTCGGTAAATTCAAATCCTGGCTTGCCCTGCGCACAATGGAGTCACCTACCACCCAGACACTATGAGCCCCTGCATAGGAAATAAAACAACTTGATTGGACAATGAAAGTGAAACTAAAAGCCACTGCTACCGCCCTGGGGAAAGGGGCGAATGTACATGTACTGGCGAAACGCTTCCGAGCGCCAGCGACCAGACCTCTTTACATGTATGCCCCTGTCACCATTATGCCCCATCAGCATTATGCCCCATCAGCATTATGCCCCATCACCATTATGCCCCATCACCATTATGCCCCTATCACCATTATGCTCCATCACCATTATCACCATTATGCCCCTATCACCATTATGCCCCTATCACCATTATGCCCCATCACCATTATACCCTGCTATAGGATTTCCTTGCACAAAAAACAATTATTTAATTGTTGTACATGTACATGTACCTCCAGTTCTTTTCAGAACTAAGTACTACATGTACTCAATTGAGAATTTCACATGGTGTCACCGAAATTAGTCTTACTTAATTATGTAATTTATTAATTATGGTGAGGGGCATTATGGCGTCATGGCGATGGGGCGTAATGACTGAGAACTATTTCAACATACATGTACAGTGTCTTATATTGTAGCTATGTTAATGTCCCTGCATGCAATGTAATTGTTTTCACACACACACTGGATGCATTTTCTTAGCCTGACAACTGGATTGCAATGCACTGTACTTGAAATTGATACAAGCTTGATGTAATGTACATGTGTAAGTTTTCTTGGTAATATTCTCATATGTACCTCCAGGCAGATACATGTATGATGTCATGCCAGATCCATGGATCTTTATTTTGTCATTGTATGTTTTGTTTTAGTTCTGCACTGTGTTGCTACTTATCATTGGAATTGAAGTTGCAGGAGTGGTCTGTGGTATTGTCTACAAGGATGAGGTAAAAAAATCAGTGCCATTACACCCCCCCCCCCACACACACCTGGGATCGCTGTCCATGTTTGGTGGCATCTCATTAAACCTTGAATACTTTAAATTGCATACTGTTCCTTCCATCCAGGCATGTCTTGAAAGCTGTAATAAATATATAACCAACCTCTGAACGTTTCTGCTCAAAAAATTGATAATTTCTTAATCGTTGCATTCAGATTGTTCATTATATTGTGACATGGAATTTAAGAAAGAGTACTCTTTCCTAAATTGAAAATGGAAATAAATTATTTCACATTTCTAGGGAGGATTAATTTGTTTTATTACTTTTAAACTTCTGCCCATATTTGTTCTGAATTTTAATTTAAATGTTGTTTACTATTTAATTTGTTTTTTAGTGTAATATTTTTATCCATCCTGCTGTTGGCACTTGCATTGTTGGATGTCTAAATAAAATAAAATAAAAAATCAGTTTACATGTAGGATGCAATGAAGCCTATTAATGACCGGTTTTGGGCATGGTCACAGGCATAAATAATGCCTGTATCGATTAAGCTTGGGCAGTTCCGGCGAGTACCTGGTTCTACCCGATTCCACCCGATTCCAAATTGAGAATCGGAACCGCGGTTCCACTATTTTAAAGAACTGGGTACCCGCAAGAGTCGGTTCCGGAACCGAGTCCTTCAAATACCCAGTTCCTCTAGTAAAATACCTGAGTCCCAGAGCCAGCTGGGAGCCGGCTCTGAGGACCAACTCGGCTCCAATTGAAATACCCGGTTGTCTGAGCTCCAACTCTAGAGCCGAGAACCGACTCCAGTCAAAATACCCGATTTTCTTTGATGAGCGTCCGACAAAATGTAACTCTAAACTGCAGCAAACTTGTGAAGGCGCCACACACAACTGCAAACCGCAATGTCTGTGCATTAGTATGCATTGTGTGTCGCTGAGTTGTTTATAAATTGGCCACATACATGTAACATGGATACCTTGGTTATGGAGATGTTGTTAAAAATGTTGACAGCACGTGTCTTGAGAAGTGGAGTGATCAAGGAGGCCCCGTAATATGGATAAACTTGTGACGAAGTTAACAGTCATGTTGCTAGTGTTCTTTATGTACTTTCATTACGGCATGGACAGTAGTACGGTACCTTGTGTATAGTGGGTGGTACAATTGCTACAACCCCTGTTTATAAATTGGCCCCGTAACATGGATACATGTACTTTGGTCATGGAGATGTTAAAAATGTTGACAGCACGTGTCTTGAGAAGTGTAATGATCAAGGTGGCCCCGTAATATGGATAATCTTGTGATGAAGTTAGTCATGTTGCTAGTGTTCTTAACCCTAACCCTGCCAGACGCAGCACAGTGCATCAGGTGGAAAAATCTGGTGCACTTTGATGCATTCAGCTGTCAACACCAGTGCATAAGCAGCCAAGTCTGAGGCTATTGAGAGCTGTTCCCATTGAACAAT
>CM055816.1:100721357-100751699 GCA_029582265.1 Zoroaster sp. YZ-2022 | reverse complement strand
ACCAGAACTTGAGTCCGGTAAGCTAGACCGCTCGGCCACCTTACCAGTGCAGCCTTACCAGTGCAGCCTTACCAGTGCAGCCTTACCAGTGCAGCCTTACCAGTGCAGCCTTACCAGTGCAGCCTTACCAGTGCAGCCTTACCAGTGCAGCCTTACCAGTGCAGCCTTACCAGTGCAGCCTTACCAGTGCAGCCTTACCAGTGCAGCCTTACCAGTGCAGCCTTACCAGTGCAGCCTTACCAGTGCAGCCTTACCAGTCGACATTTACACTTGAAAGTAGAATACAGATTCCTCTTACCCGATTTGTAAAGAAATGATAGCTGTTTTTCGTGTACTAACACTACCGACCGTCACGCATGGCTGTGTTTGTTTACGTTAACATCCGGGATACTTCTCATTTCCCAACTTGCCAGAATGGCGTCCGCTAACCTCCATGTAAATTTCACGTACTTGCATAGCGTTCGGGTCAAGTTCTCCATCTTGCGCCGCTACGCGGCGCTTTACGATCTTTGGTCCAGACTGAGGTGGATTTTACTCCATTCAATAACGTTGGCACTTGGTAGTTAGTTTCAGCGCAACTTAAAGAAAAATGGTCGAGAGCCTTCGAGAAAGTTCTGGCTACACATATTAGTACTCACCAGAGGTATAAACATGTTTGTCTTCCCTAATAGGCTCACAAAATATCAGTAATAAACTAAAACATATTGACAATGAATACTTAATTGAATGCAATAAGTAGTTTCATTTAATGGAAGATATTGCCCAGTTAAATAATTGTTGTGAAAAGAACTATGTTATGCTCCTGGTACAACCCCAAAAATGTATACGTGCGCGACCATTAAAATTGAAGTGCGCCCTCTGCCGACCACACTCAAAACGATAATTAACGATATTATAACAAAAAAAACTCCCATGTACTTGTGCATAATGGTCTTAACCTTTTCACCACAAGTACATAAAGTTTATCAACTGAAAAAATATAGATAAACGTATACTATAGTATCCATACTTATATCCAAAATGATTTGCCGTGATTTAGTACCTCCTTGGCAGCGGCGTAGCCACGGGGGGCCTGGGGGGCACGTGCCCCACCCCCCCACAAATTTCCAGGGCTCCCCCTCCCCCCAGGTGCCCCCCACGAAAAATCCCCATAGTGCCCCAAAAAACAGAAAAGAAAAAGAAAAGGGAAAAAAACCATACCCCCTGGGTCCCCTACTGAAAAGCAATGCCGCCCCCCCCCCCCTGTGTCCCCCACTGAAAAAGTCCTGGCTACGCCGCTGCTCCTTGGATGAAATAAAAAATGTTTTTGATCGTTTCGTATGGATGCTGACGTCGTTTTCAAAAGGATATCGCACCAAAGATAGCCTGAAGTATATTCTTTCCGAAGAGCTCATCTCGCACATTTTTGTCCAGTCAGTTCTCGCCGATTTGCAATCGAAATGTTCCGAGTATATTCGGCTAGAATGTTTCAGCGCCGAAGTGTGTGCCTGAGCGTGCGTGCGACCGGAAGTTGCTTTGTAATTGTGCATAGGGAATTGTACAGTGCTGCACGGACATTACGCACAAAGTATATGGAGAGTCGGTTTTCGGTAACGCAAGTAGTTGTGTGACGTGAGTGAACAGCCTATTTACTGCCAGTCAAAAAATTCATAATGGTTATCCGTCATTCATTTATTAGGCGCTTCATAACTGTTAAACCGAGTTTCTGTCAACTGTTTTGCAAAAATGCTTCAATGAGATGAGCACATTTTCATTTCCAAGTTTTATAGAAACACTACTCGGAGCAAGAAGTTGCCAACTATTAAATTGTGCACATTATTTGTTCACGTTCTGGGGCGCGTTTTCGCGACCCTGACCAGAAACATGTTTGGGCTTCGGTTATTGGATTAAGCGTTTTCACGAGTTCAATTGTGCTGCGATGACGTCATTGTTCTGACCAAACGTGAACCGAAGTTTGTGATCGGTTGCACTTGGTTTCAAGATGGCGGATTGTAAAAAGTAGCGAAAGTTTAGTTAATTATTTGTTAAAACATGATGGAATGATTGTTCGTATTATACAGGCATATATTCCAAGTTTATTACTACACTCTAAAATCTAAAGTGTTGAATCAACCTTTTAAGAGTTCGGTGAGTGACAACACTTTATATAGTTAAATTCAACTCAAAGAAAGTGTTGAATTAACACGGAGACAAGTTAAGTCTAACTTTATCAATGTTAATTCAACACTTTTAAAAGTTAAATTCAACTCTTTAAAATGTTCATTCAACACTTCAGTTTTAAGAGTGTAGCACTCACGAGTAAGTTCTATTTTGCAAAAAATTTAATTACACCGTATATTTTTAGAAATGTTGATGACTGAACACGTCACAAACTGAAAACTATTTTCTGGTTACGTTCTCGTTTTCGCGTAGCTATGCCGTCTTGTTTCTGGTCAAGAATATAACGTCAGAAACAAGTTTCTGTTCGTGTCTGCCAAAACACGCCCCTGATATGAGAGCATTTCAGACAGAATATTTGTTATCGGTGATTGGTACCTTTCATCGGTTTATCGACTTCATAACACTCTCTTCTCCCCCCTCCTAAAATCCCAGTCCCACCAGTTTCCCGCCTGCATGCACGCCTCAACGCACTAATCCTCCAGCATCCAGTCATCACGTGATCCTCCAGCAGCCTACTTAAGCAGCAGCAGTTCCCAGAGTCCGGCATTCTCCAGATGACAATCAAAGCGTACTGATCGAAACGTTGAGTTGTAACCTCCAGTTCTTTTCAGAACTAAATACCACTCAACAGAGAATTTCACATGGTGTCACTGCAATTAAGTTAGTCTTACTTATCCTCTTCACAAGTTTTACCGATAATAATTATGGAAAATGTTGTTTTACAAAGGTTTGTTAACATTTTAAGTAAATTTGTATAAAATATGTTTCTTTGATTCAAGATAGTTAGGATCTAGGGTTGTCATAAGGGGGAGGGGTTACTCAGGAAAGAGATGGGTACACCACCAAAAAGACGGCGCACAATACCTGTGTGGGGTGGGGCTTCGGGGTGCTGAATCCATCTCTTTCATAGGTGTTCCCCTTCCCCAATAATTGTTTTGTTTTTCTAAAATAAATAGTAAACTGGTTTTGTTAGGTTAAAGGGGTGAGTGGAGGGGTTAAGAGGGGGTGGTTATGGAAGCATTGGTGTATCCAGGGGAGGGGGTTAAATGCCTTCCCCTACCCCTAACAAAAGATAAGTTAAAGGGGTGAGGGGAGGGGTTAAGAGGGGTGGTTATGGAAGCATTGGTGTATCCAGGGGAGGGGGTTGAATGCCTTCCCCTACCCCTAACAAAGGATAAATTAAAGGGGTGAGGGGAGGGGTTAAGAGGGGTGGTTATGGAAGCATTGGTGTATCCAGGGGAGGGGGTTGAATGCCTTCCCCTACCCCTAACAAAAGATAAGTTAAAGGGGTGAGTGGAGGGGTTAAGAGGGGTGGTTATGGAAGCATTGGTGTATCCAGGGGAAGGGGTTGAATGCCTTCCCCTACCCCTAACAAAAGATAAGTTAAAGGGGTGAGTGGAGGGGTTAAGAGGGGTGGTTATGGAAGCATTGGTGTATCCAGGGGAGGGGGTTGAATGCCTTCCCCTATCCCTAACAAAAGATAAGTTAAAGGGGTGAGGGGAGGGGTTAAGAGGGGTGGTTATGGAAGCATTGGTGTATCCAGGGGAGGGGGTTAAATGCCTTCCCCTACCCCTAACAAAAGATAAACAGTAATAATCATCTGTGGTTCACAATTACTGTCAGCGACCACAAGAGGGCGCTGACACCGTTATCTGGTTTTGTGCGTTCCTTTAAGTAAATAATTGTAAAATCATTATTTGCAATTGTGTGTGCTGCAGATGATTTCACAGCTATTTAGGTTTTATTCAGAACTGGTTATGTCAGGGTTAAGTGGAGGGGTTAAGATGGGTGGGTTAAGGAAACATTGAAGTATTTGGTACTGAAGCCCCCTCCTACCTGCTTGAGCCCTCTCCCTATGCCTGACCCCTAACCCTACTAAAAGATAAACAGTAAACAGGTAAGGGTTAAGAGAATGGGTTATTAAGAAGCGGATTATTGTCAGACCGGGGGGGGGGGGATTGGACCAGGTTCTGAATCCCTCCCACCCTGTTTTCTCGTTAATTACACAATGAAATAAGCTGAAACTTTCACAGCCAGGTTTCTGTATATATCCCTTGATATTAATAAGTATGGATGCATTTACAGACATTTTACCCAGGGTGAACACCCCCTTTAAATATACAAAATTAATCAATATGCAACACATCCTGACTTTGTATATGTTACTGTAGTTAACGCCACTTAAGATGCTCGTTAACTGGGGCAGCAAATTGAGGGGAACTGTCAAGTACAAGTGCCATACAAACAAAATATGGTAAATTTGAAACACTGCGATAAAATGAAGGCAGCACATGCAACCCTTTGCTCTGAAAGTTAAGCCCAAAAATACATGTTTACACTGTAGCGTGTAAGCATGAAAAAACATTCATCAATTTGGGCAACCATAGATCCACGTCTTGTAATGTATTGATTTATCAGCATCTTGAATAAAATGGCGAATTTATTATTCAAGCATTATTGCTTACAAATTACCCACCCTTCTCAACCCCTCCCATGTAACCTGACATAACCATGTGTTGGTAATACAATGCTCATCAGATGACGTCACTGTTCATCGGCACCACGTGCTTTTATCAATTGTTTATCACCCGACGCAAGAATTTCATTAACCTAAAACAATATTTTATTGGAGGGCGAGGTGGAGGGGGAGGGGAGGGGGGGACGACACAGAAATGAGAGGGTTCAGCACACCCCCAAACCCCACCCCATATGTATTGTGCGCCCTCTTTTGGGTGGGTAACCCCTCCCCTTTTGACAACCCTAGATCCTCCCTAATCAGAATCTTGAATCAAAAAATTATAATTGCTAATTTATTATTCAAACATTTTACTCAAACCAAACCCTTAATATTACCAACTACATTTTTCAAAATGATGTATAATGATCAGAATACAAGCTTTCAGTAACTAATTGCTAATTATTCAAACATTACATATTTTCACAAATTACTCAAAATGTAGCTATAACGATCCATTATTACCGACTACATTTTTCAAAATGATAATGATCAAAATACAAGATTTCAATAAACACTAATTGCTAATCAAACATTTTTTACAAATTACTCAAAATGTTAGCTAAAACAAACCTTTAATATTACTGACTGAATTTTTCAAAATGATAATGATCAAAATACAAGCTTGCTAATTATTAAACAAACATTTTTTTTTACAAATTACACCAAATGTAACCCTTAATTATCCAATACATTTTTCAAAATCATAATTATCAAAACATAGCTTAAAGTAAACACTAATTGCTAATTATTATTCAAACCGTGTTTTCACAAATTACACTAAATATATCTATAACAAACCCTTACTTGTACTACATTTTTTCACAATGAAAATGATCAAAACATAGCTTAAAGTAAACACTAATTGCTAATTATTATTTAAACCGTGTTTTCACAAATTACACTAAATATATCTATAACAAACCCTTACTTGTACTACATTTTTTCACAATGATAATGATCAAAATATAAGCTTAAAGTAAACACTAATTGCTAATTATTATTTAAACCGTGTTTTCACAAATTACACTAAATATATCTATAACAAACCCTTACTTGTACTACATTTTTTCACAATGATAATGATCAAAATATAAGCTTAAAGTAAACAGTAATTGCTAATTATTATTCAAACCGTGTTTTTACAAATTACACTAAATATATCTATAACAAACCCTTACTTGTACTACATTTTTTCACAATGATAATTATCAAAATATAGCTTAAAGTAAACACTAATTGCTAATTATTATTTAAACCGTGTTTTCACAAATTACACTAAATATATCTATAACAAACCCTTACTTGTACTACATTTTTTCACAATGATAATTATCAAAATATAGCTTAAAGTAAACACTAATTGCTAATTATTATTCAAACCGTGTTTTTACAAATTACACCAAATATTATCTATAACAAACCCTTACTTGTACTACATTTTTTCACAACGATAATGATCAAAATATAAGCGTACAATAAACACAAATAATATGATTGTGATTATAGGTGCCTGTATGTTTTGAAGACCAGATCACCTTAAATACTTTAAAATATATCCCCTGTATAGGCCTAATGCCATCATTCCAAATCTTTCAAAAAGGATATACATCATGAATCATTTACTTATATTGACAATAAAATGCTTCTATGCTTATTGACTTTGGATCAAACAAAATTATTATCAGAAAGCTCTTAGGAAGTTTGTAAACTAAAAAAGGTACCAATCACCCATAACAACTTTGTCTGATGCGCTCTCATTTCAGAAAAAATGTGAACAAATTGTCGTGCACAATTTTCAAATAGTTGGCAAATGGCAGCTTTTTGCTCGTGACTTTGAGGCTTGATTCAAAGAAAATAAATATATGTGCTCTTCTCATTAAAGCAGTTTTACGGACATTATTTTAACCTTATCAATTTGAAATGAAAACATACATATGACTAAACTACAACAGTTAACCAAAGTGTACAGGAATTGAACCACACAATTTTGCGTGACGGATGTCTAACAAAACTTTGTTCATATAGTCAAATATGTGTAACAATGTAAATGCCAAAATGATTAACAAATTAAGGTTTAATATTAATGAACGGTAAAACAATACCGTGAGATTGGTGTGATCAACTAAGCTTTATATTCAAGGTTATATTTCGTACATCTTTATTGCGTATAATGTGTTTACTGGCAATTTCCAATGTTTTATTTATTTTCCACTGAAAGATTAACTGGACGAATAATTCTGTGGGATATTTCACAAAATAGTTATCAGACGCTCGGTTTAACAGTTATTAAGTGTCCAAATGAATGAATAGACCTTCGACATACCTTTTGGGACTCGAAATGTTTCACACTAAAGCATTGTTTTCCTTTCCTCAAGGTTATAATCGCAGTGTTCCGCAAAACAAAATCGATACATTTTGATAGTCATTTGTTTTCTTAATTACCAATACTACAGTGCATTTACATATACATCTACTCTTAATGTTACTGAATATAACAGTGATAAATCTAGTAGACTTATTAGGAACATTATTCTAAATGTACTCACAACTCAATATACCGCACAGAGTCACGAGGTGATAGGCCTATATACTCCTTGATGGACCCAGGGGTCAAGTGAGGCATGTCCCCTACGCTTTGATCATCATGCACGCTGCTTTTATACTGTGACCCCTTTTTCAGCCATCCTGGATCCGCCCCTGTGCCTATGCCACTCATCAGGCACCTTTTACGCAGGCCCCAAGTCCTCAATTTTCAAGACTCCATTTCTAGCATTCAACCCCTCGTATATTCCTTGGACCGAGTACGAATAGTCGTACCCATTTAATAAATCAACCTTCATCATGGCTTTATACTCGGTGTCGATGTTATCCGAATACATGGTACCAGTTGCGAGAATTTTGGTCTGTGCCGGACATATGATTGGCCACGACCAGCCACGTTCCTCTGTTTCCGTCACAGATCTGCTCTGGTCTGTGGTGACACCTACCGTCCATGTTGTAGTTACGCCAACAGATTCCACCAACGGAACACCGGCCGTTACTGAAGTCTCAATGGAAGACTCAAATGCGGTGCTTGTGCTCCACTCTCGTTTGGTAGTCACGGTTTTCTTGCCCGTCAAGGTGTACGATTGATCCACGGTTGTTTCGTTGGTGTAGTATTCGTTGGCCACGAGATCTGGAGTATTAGCCACCACCTCCATGTCCAAGGTGGGATAAGTGACATCTACCAGACGAGCTTCTTTGACAGGTTGCAGAAGAGCAAACCCAAGATTGTCTACATCGTCTCCACCACTCCCGAACATTCCGCAGACTAGGCCGGAACCAACATCCGGCCAATAACAGCCGTCTGTTTTCAGGTGATCGGAGTATATACCAAAACTGCGTCCCCGGTCGGTTTCCAGATAGATGGCACCAAGTCGGTAGTATCCGCCCGAACTAGTTTTACCACTGGCCTGAATATTCAACTTCTTAACGTTTTCACCGATGGCTAGCTCGAACACTTCGGTACTACCTGAACGGGATCCAATAATTTCAGCAGATCCGTCACTCATCCACATCTCTACGCCGCGTATGCGCCATTTTTCCTTCCAAGCTTGAATCTTGGTCATGATAGCACCCTTGTCAAGTTTGATGAAAGATATCTTTGAGCCACCGGTGCCACCAGACGCTTGATTGGAGGTAAAGATGTTGGTATCAACATCAGAATGTGTCACAAGGTGCGGCATTTTTCTTCAATCTAATGTTCTCAGTACTGGTAAGATCAATATAGGCCTACACAGCGATATAAAACCCCGCTCGATGTAGGATCAGTCGTGTGTTGAACGCAGTTTTCTACCGACACTGAAACATCTAGAAATGTGCATTCTCTTATGCTCAAAAGATCGAATCAATCAATCCTTGTGGAGACCAATCATAATTTCCAACGCCTGCATGGTCACGACCATCTACTGAAAATCCTAGCCAATGAAATGCGAGGATGACATATGTCCGTTTGAACCGTACTAACCGGTATCCACTAGCAACATTGTCCAAATTCCTTTCTAGGATATGGTCTAGTTCGTATCTGGTTAAATGGTGCGCAATCTCTGTATTACAACAATATTAATTGTTATGTAAAATCATTCAAAGCCTGTTGTAATATTTGCAAGCGTGGTGAGTCATGCTCTGGCAGACTTTTGCTTGTCCCTGACTTAATATTTTTAACTACGTCACCAAAATTACTGAACCCAAAAGTGGGCAATAACACTTCATTAGGTGCTATTTTCCAATTTACTCTACATAGAGTCAAATATTAAAACAGACATTATGTGTCCCATTTCAGAGATAACACTGAGAAAATTATGGACATTTTCAAAAAGATGCCCGACAACAGGGAAACTTTTTGCTCAAAATTAGTATTTTCTGAAAAGAAAATGTGATTGCCTTTTCACATTTCTTCATGAGTACCTACTGACTGCGCACTGCGCTGAAACCTTTCCACGGTTGGTTGTTT
Organism: Zoroaster sp. YZ-2022; assembly: GCA_029582265.1. Classification (NCBI taxonomy): domain Eukaryota; kingdom Metazoa; phylum Echinodermata; class Asteroidea; order Forcipulatida; family Zoroasteridae; genus Zoroaster; species Zoroaster sp. YZ-2022. The sequence continues at coordinate 100,742,529 of CM055816.1, read as the reverse complement.
ATGTATCTTGATTCAAAGAAAGTAAGCATCTTTTTATATACAGCGGCGGATACAGAAATGAAATGAGAGGGCTGCTGAAAAATCTTCCCCGAAATTTAACACCTTCAAAATCTTTCGACGAGGGGGTGGGGAAGGCGTGTCAAATTTGCCCAATCACTTAACGGGGTGGTTCAGTGTGGTTTTGTGCCTAAGGAGTGGGGGTTCAGCCTGGTGATCTGTCACTGTCATATAGGAGACGTCTTGCCAACCTTACACATTGCTGTATATACCTGCCCTTTAAATGTACGTGTAGGAACGTACATGTATGTCGCTTTTGAAAGGGAGGGGGCGTTGCATAAAATGGAACTAATGTGGCGCTGCAAACCACTCAGAGCCGTAGTGAATTTTTCACCGCTAGAGGGCTACGATATGTCCAAGTAGCTCATGGGCCGAATACAAAGCGAAGTACTTCCCGCACTTTAAGTCTGGTAATAATTTGTGTCCTCGAGCACTGTTGATCGTACTTCTCACCTGATTGTCTACGTAGGACAAACGAACGTTAATATTATTAATTGGCGCATGTCACGTATCCTGTAATTCGTTTAATAGGTTGTTAACAGATCTTAAAATCTCAATTTTCACGACTGTGTGTACTCCTGAACAGTGAAACATTAAGCTGTCAGAATCAAGGGCCATCAGACTGTCTGAAGAATGGACTGTCGAATTTATGGGATGTTGGACTTTTGGGAAACGAATTTATGACGAATTTAAGTCGGCCAAATAACTGGCTTGTCGGCTTAAGGAAGAGCTAATATTAATAGATTTAACCAAAACGTTCGATCTGCTTGTTGTCCACTTTTCGAATTCAGATAACATTCGGATTCGGATAACTTCGACACCGAGTACAAAGCCATGATGAAGATTGATTTAGTGAATGGGTACGACTATTCGTACTCGGTCCAAGGGATATACGAGGGGGTTGAATGCTAGAAATGGAGTCTTGAAAATTGAGGACTTGGGGCCTGCGTAAAAGGTGCCCGAGTATAGCATAGGCACAGGGGCGGATCCAGGATGGCTGAAAAAGGGGTCACAGTATAAAAGCAGCGTGCGTGATGATCAAAGTCTTGGGGGACAAGCCTCACTTTACCCCCACGGAATATTACAGGGCTATCCAACGTCTTGACTCCGTGCGGTTTATTGAGTACAAGTATAGAATAATTGCCTAATTCTTATATATATCACAGATATAGCCAGTGAGAGTATTATGTAATTGTAAATGTCACTGCAGTCTTGTAGTTAAAAGAACAAAACTTTATGGGCCTACATATCTCAAAGGTAAGTTATAGTATTGGTGGTTCCATAAGGCCAAAGGCGCACAGTTGCCTATATTGTTTCAAAAAGTTTTAAAGATTTTTCATGATGATTTAATGAATTATGTGATGATTTTCGTCTTGTTATTTTCGTTTGCGCTGTCTTGAATCTCACGTATCCACAGAGCGAGCAGGATCAGCAAATACAGGATGCGAAAAAACAAACATGCCCTTGGTGCATTATCAGACAACTCAGATAAGAAAGTGTCATTAAGTGTTGATTCAAGCTACAGTCCACCACCAACACCAGCATGGTTATGAATATGAATGACCCCCTATTGTTTAGTCTACTGGTAGACAACGGTATAAACAAAGGTGTTAATTGGCTCTACCAGACTGACGCTGATGGGATAAAGAAATTTGACCTTGGCGGGATGTGTAAAATATGACAAATATGATAGGCCTAGGCCTAATGGTGTATTTTATATAATAATAATAATAATAATGTGTGGACTTATACAGCGCACGTATCCACCAACTGAGTGGTGCTCAAGGCGCATTATATTATTACCCCTGCTCATAACCATCTCAGCTCCCTGGGGAGTATACCGCTCCATTGCTGCCATTACAGCGCATATAGGGCTAATCAACCAACTCTGCCCTCACAGGTACCCATTTAACCCCTGGGTGGAGAGAAGCAATTATGGTAAAGTGTCTTGCTCAAGGACACAAGCACCACGGTCACGGCTGGGATTCGAACCCACATTCTGACGACTCAGCCATCAGAACACAAATCCGATGCACTAAACCGCTCGACCATGGCACTCCATTATGTCATGAAGGAATGATCCGTAACGGTGTACCTGCATGCTTCGATATGATATTTTATTGTTCGTTCGATTACAGGTTTTCAAAAATATACAGATTACATAAACGTAATAAGCACTGAAATATTTACGGAGCTCTGGAAGTGCCATCCGACTTGTTAAGATCCTGAGGTAACCCAGATAACATTCATACATTGGGCCAACGTTGGCAATTGGTCGGCAACGTCGGCGTTGGCATTATGTCAGCTTTTGACGTTGACTCAACGTAGGCTCAACGTTGGCATTACGTACATCGCCAACATCGGCGTTGGCATTATGGTGGCTGCTTATTTTTATGTTGAGCCAATGTTGGCAATTAATCGGCAACATCGGCATTGTCATCATGTTGGTTGCTGACGTTGGGCCAATGTTGGCTCTAGGTCGGCAATATATAACATTGGCATTACGTTGGCGATCGATGTTTATCCAACGTTGGTTTTCAGTCGGACGTCGAGTTGTACCTCCAGTTCTTTTCAGAACTAATTACTACTCAATTGAGAATTTCACATGGTGTCACAGCAATTAGTCTTACTAATACAATGTAAGTAACTTTAAGAAAAGCTTATTAAAAAAGTCCTGACCTGGGCCTACGGTCCGTGATCGTGTGAGTCATCAAGTTCTTTTGAACAAATTACATAAATATGGTGTTTGTGGTTCAATGTTGGACTGGTTCAAGTCTTATCTTACAAAGGGCTCACCGGTTCAGTTTATGGGATCATCATCTGACTGGGCTGCAGTTCATTCTGGTGTGCCATAGGGATCTGTTCTACTTTTGAACATTTTTGCTTTTGATTTGCCATTTTGTGTTCAATCGAATCTTCTTCAATATGCACATGACACTGTTTTGTATAGAGTCATTAAAACTCATAATGATGAAGTGGCACTCCAGAATGACCTGCAGCACATAGACACCTGGGGCCATATTCATGAAACCTTACTCTAAGCCTAGTTGGTTACTAAAAAGGCCTGTAGTTGCTTACTAAGCCTAGTTGGTAACTAATTGGTATTCATGAAACATTACTAGCGTTAGTTACATTCAAAGTTTCTTACTAAAGTTAGTGTTGATCCAGTGTAATTCTAAGTCACTAGTTAGCAACTATATCATTTTATCACTGACCACCGACGTGACAGCATGGCCAGAAGAATCATGGAATTGGTAGAACTTCGTCGTGCTATGCGACGAGAACGCATATTCCGGGACAGGAGGAACCCAATAGTTGCAACAGCGATACAGAATTTCACGGGAAGGGACCCTGACAGCAGAAACACGTAAATCACGTGTTAATCACGTTGTGTTACACGTCTTTATGACGTCTTCAAATGACGTCTTTATGACGTAAATTTGCACAGAAGACGTCACGAAGACGTTGTACGTCCCACGTGATTATTACGTCTTACAGGTCAAAATCTGACGTCTTACGTGATCATAAAGTGATAATAACGTCTTTCACTGGTACACAATTTACGTCTTTTTCACGTGATAACATCTTAACAATAACGTCTTAATGACGTCTTCCTGACGTGAAGATGACCAGTTTCTGGTGATACTCTGGTGTTGTCTCCACAATATCTTTTCCACAATATGTAATTAAAATGATAAAGACAGCATATTCTGGTAATTGATGTTTATTTAAAAACCAATATTTTATATCCAACTATACATGTGTAATGAAACAAAAACAACGGTCATTAAAATATACATTTAAGCTTGAGCCACCCTTAAGTGGTAAAAACAAAACAAGCCTGACAGCCAAGGATTGTGAAAAGATCTTTTTCCTCTATATTAAGATTCTTCGATGAACAATCCTTGCCGATGAACAATTAAACCCGGCCGCAAATTTCGTATAATGCAGTCCAAGGTGATTAAGCCATAGCTGCCAACAGAATTTCCCAACTGGAAAACGTAACACTAAATTTGTGTCCAAACAGACACTGCATAAAATTCACAATAGAGTACATACAGGGGAGACATTCATGTGCCCCTGAAACGCCTTTAAATTCTTGTCACCTATGTTTTGGCCTAATTCATTTTGTTCATTTTCAATTTCTACATTGCCCTGTTTCTGTTGATTCTGACGGTCCACTTCACTGGCTCTACGCCGCAGTGTCCACCAAGACCGATCCTTTTCCATGCTACGGTACGTGCAAGTAGCGGTTCAATAAGTACATGAACATGTACACAGTTGTCCCATGGGCCTTTTTACTGGCAACCAGGGTACTTCATTTCTAAAACTGGTAAAAGCCTATAGTGGAAAAGATAACTGTTGTAAGTCTATGAAAATACTAACCAAACCGGGAGCTCTTAAAAAGCATGCTCGCCTATAGGCACCTAGTAATATAGTAATTAGTATATGTTATTAAAACAATTAATAAAAAGAGCACGGGGGGGGGGGGGGGCTATATAGGCCTAACCCAGCATCAGATAGGCCTCCGGTCTGTTGTTTATATTGGCAATAATGAGATGAATAGGAAATGGATTTCAAAAAGGATTAGTTCCATATATGCACACATTCCTAAGGTTGATATCTGTTTCAATAAAAGGTCAAAATAATGAGAACATTCCATGTCTTTTTGCATTTGAAAATCCAAAACATACCACGTATGCTGATCGTGAACAAAATGGCTGACGGCGGTAAGCAATCTATCTCGTACCCAGGTAAAACTTGTAGCTTTGCATGGTGAGGATGATAAGTAAGACTAATTGCGGTGACACCATGTGGAATCTCAATTGAGTAGTAATTAGTTCTGAAAAGAACTGGGGGTTCAACTCGACGTTTCGATCAGTATGCTCTGATCGCCCTCATTGAGATTCCACATGGTGTCACCGCAATTAGTCTTACTTATCTCGTACCCAGTTATATTACTCCGCGATCCCCCCCGGAGACGTGGATCTTAGCGCAACAAAGATCTGGGTACGAGATTGAGCGGTAAACTACGGACGCGTGGCACATAGGATTGGTTCCTGATCCTTAAGGATTGGGAACCATTCTATTGGCGCGTGCGCAGTAGAAAACGACGCGTATTTTTTGGAAATAGACTAAAATCGTGCAAAACCTTTGAAACCGTGCAAAACCATTCTTCATTTTATCATTTTTACACGGCCTGAATTTCTCAAATTTAAAATTCACTTAAAATTACGTGAGGAAATATTGCAATCTTTCACCCCACTTCGGGAAAATTCGTTTTCCCTCGGCATAATCCTCGCCAACCTTAAAGGTACACACCGCCCTAAAGTGCAAAAATGGGATTGATAGAATGATAGATAATCCTTTTTGGAAGGTTTTCTTCAAAAAACTAAATCTGGGTATCATGTAATTACCGAGAAATGTCCAAAAAACAACAATAATGTCAAAGGTCACGTATACGCATTTCCAGTAGTCTACGAGCGTGAAACCTGTACGGCAATATTGCAGATTGTATTTAGACTGGTACCTCTGCATTGCACACCATCGTGATTGTAACAAGAGGAACAAGGTTCCAGTCTTTACATTTTTTGTATCCGTTGTAAACACACGAACGATCACAGAATTCCTGGATTCGATTGCAACCAGATGCACGTCGACGTCCAAGATCATCCAAAAAAGTGAGGAAAATGCTTAATATTAGGCTTGATAGACCTTGGATCAACCATGGAGAAAGGCATAGACTGAACAAACCGGTGCTTAGCAGCATCTATCTGGACATGCTGGATTCTGGGTGAGCTATCTCAATCATTCATGATCAATATCATGATATAGTTTACATTGCCATCGGTAGACAGAACATGTGTAACATGAACACAATCATGACAATGTCCCCTGGCAATTATGTGAAATTGCCCAAACCCCGATTACATACTCTACATATTTGACAAGAAAAATTGTGAAAGGAAACTTCAATTTTGCTTTAGATTCTCATATTCTCAAAATATTATCAAACATTTTATTTGGTTGGGACACATACTATAGGCGGCTTAGGGCTAATAGTAATAATGACCAAATTATTTTGTCTGAAATGCTTTTAAGTTTTAGGGGGCCTAGTTTTATCTTAGAGAAAAGAAAAAGAAAAAAAATACATTATAAATACAAGAATTTCCCAGATATAACTTTGTGAAACACGAGGGGGAGCACTTATTTTTAATAAATTTTCACAGGTTGGTTTTATGCGCTATTTTTCATGAGATCTAATGTTAACGTGTTACAGGGTTGAAGTCAATGTTCATTATCAAATACCAATGATGAACATTTTATTTAGTTTTAATGGTTGTTTATTACAACAAAATTAAGGTTTAGTATAATATGTAATTTTTTTGCTATAGCAGTACTGGCATTTCAGTCCAAGAGAAGGGGTCTAACCACCTTTCCAATCCATATCAGTTAAAAAATGTTTTAATTTATTTCACAGTGATTGTTGATAATTTTGAATTTATTTAAATCTAAGCCCTTACTCCTCTGTTCACTCTTAAATCTTTTTCAGAAAGAGGACAAACATTTTGCTACTTCAGCTACGCAGAATTGATGCTGGGTGTGATTCTCGATTCGGTCAATGGAATTGGTAATTTGGAATCAAACATATGCTTGTTTGCCCCTCCCCCTCCCCAGTTCTTGGATTCTATAGTGCTGCAATAATACTCCAAAGAATTTTAGAAAACAAATGTGTCGGTTCATCACCAGTGGCAGTACATGCCATCACCAAGAACCTGGGGGGGGGGGGAGGGGCAGACATTTTATCAAATTACCGATTCCAATGACAGCCCCTGAATGTCACCTATTCTGAACTGTCACTAAATCGTACATACAGAGCGTACATTTATTATGCAGATTGATTCTGTTTTCTTGTCAATAAATGATCATTGTTGGGCTCATTTACACTGAAGTCATTTCACTAGTTATATGTGTAAGACCATGTACACTCATTGTTAGATTGTTTACAATAGGTTAAACAGGTCAGTAAAGTGGTTTCAATTGATTGGGGGGGGGGAGGAGTGGAACCACAAAAGTCAAGTCATGAAACCAAATGGACAGTTAAAATAAAAATGTATTTCATTGTTTTATTAGCAATTTACAAGCACCCATACAACTCTTGATTGTTTCAATGTCTAAAAATGTATGTACAAAATGGCATCTGATCTTGTAATTCTATAGTATGGATGCAGCTACAGACATTTTGCCAAATATGTGTACAACCTTGAAAATGTAAAAAGCAATGTAGAATTTGTTTCAAATTTTATTAATGATTTTTAATTATTTGCAGTATAGGTGAAAACAAAGAAAATTTATAAACATGTCACAATAAGTGTTACTATCATTTTCAATTTATCATTATATTTTTGTCCATTATAAACTTGAGTTAAAAGTGAAGTATATTATAAATAAAGATCACTCAGTATATAAACATGCAGTCCATCCATTCAATTTATTTTTGTACAAGACTTAATACCAAGACATAAATACCAATGTTGGCTTCATTTAAATCTAGAATTTAAAGGTTTTCATAAACAAAATGAAAAGGGCAAGCAACTATCAGATTTGATCAAGTGGATGTATTTACATTTAATTTTGTTTGAATTGTCAATTGGCTAATTAGAACTTGTGGCCTTACTTTTGGGTATTATTTACTTTTTGACAACTCTTCTGCCGAGGGCAGGGAAAGAAGGAAAAACTTTATCATAAAAACTTTCTAATGAAAGGCTAATTAGCTGACATCCATACAAGCTTGGACATGTTGAAGACTGCAGACATTAGCTATTTGACATACGCTGTATTGTTTCTTCTCCACCCAATTACTATACGCCTGTGCTTTGAGTAGACTCTGTGGTACCTGATACATGAACATGGATGAAATGCACAATTATTAGCCAACTTTCTATTATGTTCCATGTAGGGAAAAAAATTTTACAACATGGAAATATCAGGAGTGTAAAGACTCTTCTCTCACAGGGTAACTTTTTCTTGGTAAAGTTGGAAAACAAAGAATGGGGAAAATGTTTATATGCTCCTCCATGCTTCAGTGTCTTCAGTAACCCTAGCTCCCAACCCCCACCCCCCCACCCACCAATATAACTCCACTTCCTGCCCTTTGAATATGCAGCCAAGTTTAATCCAAATCCTATACATGTAGTCCCCTTCTACCCTAAATCAACTTTGTGACTTTATGCCCATATAACGCTGAATAAGTTTATCTGGCTACCTTCAACCCTGGCAAACTATTTTCATAGTGTGTTTTACATGTTGATTTATCATCATCATGGTTTTTGAAAAGCATGTGTTGGGCTAGTGTCAATATCATTATGCATATTTATCTAAGAATACATGTTTGTATACAGTAGGAGTAAGATTTGTGGTAGCACCATGTAACTATCTCTACAGTTTAATAGAAGTGTTGGTTCTTAGAAGAACTGGTGGTGGAATAACTTTTCATCGGTATACTCTGATCATCTTCATCCCCTGAAGACAATCAGAGTATACTGATTGAAACGTAAAATGTCACTGCCAGTTCTCAGAACCAATGCTATTTACTACTCTTGAAAGATAATTAATCTTACTCCTACTGTTCTTCAACCATGTAAAGCTTCAAAATCTCAATATTTTCAAAGTAGTACAAACTACAAAATACTAATATAGTAATTTTGGGTGTGTGTGTGGGGGGGGTTGAGGGCTGTCAGTTGCATTTGTCTTGAAACATTTTCATGTTATACCTGCAGTTGTTGGCAGAGAGAGTGTCTTAAAAGTAGGACATGTCGCCTGTACTTAATTGAAACTTTTGATTGGATGGCACCGTAATAAACCTGAAGTTGATATAGTAGGTAATCTTCTTGAGAAAACTCTTATTCAGTGGAATGTCTGCTAGTAACTTAGGTGTGGTAGGCTTCCGTTTGCTGGACACCCATTCACATACGTAGGTGACATGATGAACTGAGCATTCGTCTCTGTCTCCATCTCACTCCATTTCATCTATGGACCAAACATGAACGAACATTATGTATACAATCTACAAAGAAAGATTACTGATAGTACTCCAGCACAAAACATAACACAATAGCCAGCCATGAATAACACATGTAAAGCTACTTTGGCTAATTATTAGTGCTACAGTACACTTACCATTCACACACACACTGCAAATGACAAACTCTCAGCAGGATAATTACTTTTTCTTCCTTTATATTGCAAAGAGTTACTGAATACACAAAAGTGTATTTTCTTAATATTGCTTAGAAACTGATTATAAGGCTACATGAAATCAGCATGTGCAAGTTCGGGACTAGAGAAAACTATGTTTTGATATAAACATTATATATTTTTTTTTTAAAGTGAGACAAGTGTACATGTAGGGGTGTTTACAGTAATATCTGTACAATTTAAATAACTTTTTGTGAAATGTGATGTGTTGACAGCCAAATAGTATTTCTCTTACTCATTGAGGCTCATGTGATGTTGTGTCCATATGTTGCTGTGACTCCACTTGTTGAACTTGTGCAACTGACTTTGATGTTGATTGATGGAGCTCATGTGTACCTGGAGTTCACCAAGAGATGCTAGGGCACTGTAGGAATTTTTTAAACATGTCACATGAATGTTTGGATATGATGTTAAAGGAAGGTACATCACTGGTTATTACTTGATTGCACAATTACTGAATTATTTATTACCTACAGCTAACTGGATGTGACGAAGTTAAACAATTATTCAACTTATTGTGTTCTTATTTTAAAGAAAACTGAAAAACAAAATATACACATACACTAATGTTTTCCTAAAGAATTATGAAGGGTTTTCACACTTTTCTCATGACTTAGACTCCCCATTGAGCTCAAACTTTAACATATTCATTATTAAACGATCTTCATTCAAAGTAAGTAAATATTACCGATAACAGCTGCTATGCTGTTGTACTTTCCTTTAAGAGGACAACGGTCACGATCAACAGGGCATGGAATCGGAGTGTTAGTTTTAGATTACCTCGGTGACTGAAAATAATACTACATGATAAGGTCATATTATCAATGCTGCTGAATAAATGAGCCAGTAAGTTTCAGTCACTGTGTTCATCTTAAACTTGGACACAGATTCCATGCCCTGTGGAAAGTATGCTCTGGTCGGGAGGTGTTCCCTTTCATAAGGACAATTTAACAGTAAACATCCACCAGGCGTGGGGGGACCTGAACCTGAACTTAATTTTTTCTAAATGAGAAATTGTTTCTGTAAATCTGATTTTGTTTTATAGAAAACAAATATTTACATAAACTAAGTTTTCTATAAAAAAAATAATAATAATAAATGGGAAAAAAAAAAAAATTTACTCTACCTTGGCAATGCTTTGTAGATGTGAATAGTGGAAATGGAATCAAGCTTGAACTCTACATGGTGTTGATGCAAGTAAAAATACTGGCAGTGATGTTTTCTCATACCTATAAAACAAAACATAACAGCTAATGAAATAATGGTGGATATGATGGACATGGTGCATATTAAAAATTCGTACTCGTACTCGTACTCGTACTAATGGTACCTGATGCTATTTCCTCCAGACCATGTTTGAATTTTCACCATCTTCCCCATAAAATACATTGATGGTGGAAATTACAACTACTTCACTGGAAATTGTTCTGCTTTCTAAACTATATCTCATAATTATCATATCTGTATTGTAAACATCATCACAATATCATTGGGCCTTGGCTATAGGAACTATCAAAAATAATGTAATGGCTAACAGAAATTCATCATAAGAGTTCAGCATACAGCCACACAAAAAGTCCTACAAGTATTATATTATCAAACAATATTTCTTTATTACTCTTACCTGTCCAACAATCCTACAAATGCGACATTATTCATGATATCATCATGGTCACCATCACGTTCAACAATCAAATCCCTGAGTGTTTGCCATCATTTGAGGTTGGCTGGCCCGTCAATGGTCGCCAGGCATACGTCGTTTTATTGCCGTAGACGGTGAGCCTTTCTTTGCCCAGCCCGCTCGGTCTAAATTCTGGCGTTGATTTTGACGGATGGCCTTCCAAACTGAACAGTTTTTGTCACTTTTTATTGGCGTTGATATGATGAAGGGGCTGTGACGATGTTCCAAATGAATGCGTCATTGTTGTTTCCAAAACTAAACTCGCTGGCAGTATCATAATTCAAAATACCCGACACGAAAAGCACCACAGTGGTCGAGACCCTGCTTTACGCTCCATGCGAAAAGTGTTGATATATTTATGGCCTAGCCATGCAGCAGGCTCACGCCTCGGGCGCTTGGCTGCGCTGGCGCCCCTGGCTGTACTGGTACAGTCTTGGTTCGGTTCCCGGTATCTCAGGAAAGTGCCAAGACTTTCGTCTTTTTGTCGATTTTGACAATTTTCACCCATTGTTTCAAAATCATTTCACTTTTGTCAAGTATCAATGAATTATAAAAAATAATTATTCTTGAATTTGGTTCAGTAATAAACATTTTAAACGTCTGGAAGTGCGACTATTAATTTTGTCCTCGTGACTTTTCTGGACAAATTTTGGTCGAAGAAAGTTCACATGACATTGGTTTTGTACAATAACAGAAAAACGACACATCTTTCAGGAGTACTTGTGTGGACAATTATATTCTACTTTTGAAAGATCTTTCCAACCATGTATGTAAAACAATGAAATATTGAGGGGCGTTTTTATCGCCCAATTTCGCGCGACAAAGGCGGTGTGTACCTTTAATTAAAGGCCCGTATTGATTTTTACGTGAATATCACGTGATGCCAATGCTCGTAACTTCGTTGTGTGAGCGACGTGATTATCAAGTCATATTCCAGTCAAGAAAACATGGGGAAAATCTGGTAAAATATTGACGTGAAAATCACGTCATAATATGGTCAGCCAGAAACTTGAATTTGACGATAAAAACTCAATTCATGTAAGACGTAATTCTCATGTCATAATTACGTCAGTCATACGACGTACGACGAGATTACCAGTTGACGACGTCTTCACGACGTCAGTCTGCTATCTAATGCAAATCACAAACTTAGTTGCGTCCGATATTTGGATAATCTAATTTTTAAATCATCCAATGATCTTTCAACCTGTGGAAATCTTGCACGGTGTTGGCTGAGAATAGCTGCCCATGCATCTTTCTTTTTCTTGTTAGTGTTTGCATCCTTATGCTTAGCATCAATAATATCTTTGAATTCCTCATACTTGTCTGCCTTCCTTGCCCTTTTTGTAGCCATGTTTGATAACCTAGCTTTATATGCAATTGCTAGAGAATTTGATGTTGATTCACTTACACACTATTGTATCTGTTGTCATCACATTCCATACATGCCCACTCCACCCAAAAGCACCCAATTCCAGTTACTCACGTATGCAACTAAATTCTCCTAGTATGTAACTAGTATAGCAAGGTTCTTAGTAAGGTGGGGGGTGGGGGCTCAATTTTTATTTTTTCTTGAAATCCAATATGGGGGAGAGACATGGCGGACCCAAACCATATAACCGCTGGCGCGGCTGTAGCCATGTCCCTAATCGTGCTCGTCAGTAATAATAATAATAATCTATAGATTTATATAGCGCACGTATCCACCAACTAAGTGGCGCTCAAGGCGCATTATATTATTATCCCTGCTCATAAGGCTCATAAGGCTCATAAATCATTCCTGAAACCATCTCAGCTCCCTGGGGAGTATACAGCTCAATTGCTGCCATTTCTAGCGCATATAGAGCAAACCATCTCTGCCTTCACAGGTACCCATTTAACCCCTGGGTGGAGAGAAGCAATTATGGTTAAGTGTCTTGCTCAAGGACACAGGTGTCACGCCCGGGGCTCGAACCCACACTCTGCTGCTGGCAACACCAGAACTTGAGTTCAGTGCGCTAGACCGCACGACAATCCACTTTACGTGCATTATACAACACACGGGACCTACGGCTTTACGTCCCATCCGAAGGACGAAGCAATTATGGTTAAGTACCTTGCTCAAGGACACAAGTGTCACGACCGGGGCTCGAACCCACACCCTGCTGCTGGCAACACCAGAACTTGAGTTCGGTGCGCTAGACCGCTCGGCCACAGTGAACCTACGGCACATGTTAAATGTTTCCTGGTGGTTTCTAGTCATAAAAAGAAGACATTATGACATGATTCAGACTCGTAGGGTTTTACCTTCCATATAATTTCCTCCTCTTGATGTAAAGAACTTGAGCTAATTGTTTCGTCTGCAAGATTTCTATATTTAAATATTTTCATTGCGCGGACGTAAAGTTTGTGATCATTCCGGGCGGAGCTAAATTTTCTCAAACACGAATTTGGCGGCAAACCAAATCCAATATTATCCAATCGGTGTTTGCTAAAACAGTGTCGCATAATCTTGTAAATTAAAACCCGATCCTGGGCCATTGTTGTACAAACTGGAAAGGAGTTGATTATAATGCAGGGTGTGTTTAAATTTTAAAAACATTTACGAGTAACCTCAACGACAGTCAACGACCTCAACAAGAGAAACGGACAACAGAAAATGAAAATAAAATTAAGTAAAGCTGCTCCTGATCCCTGATCAGGGTGCACCATGGCAGGGGGGAGAATGTCTAAAATGCTTGTTATATATACTGGTGGCCCTTCAAGCTTACATGCACATGCATACGCAACGCCGTAAAATATAATAGTGAGTGGAATAAATGGAACACTTTTGGAGGGGAGCTTGAGTCTCCTGAGTCCCCATCCCTTGTACCACTGCCCTACTCCTTGCCGAACTCCTCTGTAGACAAGACTTGGGCTCAGATTTTGCTCTCTTCCCCGCCCCTTCTTTAAAAAAATAATAAAACATCATGGCCCTTGGGGTTCGAGCCCCCGAGCCCCCCTGGTGCGCCACTGTACATGTATACCTGTCAGAGTTGTGGTACTCGTACTCATGAAAAGTACATGTACACTCAACTGCAACTCTGATATCTCTATACGTGTGCGTACAGAAGTTCACACAACATATCAGACTTTATGGTTCCTTGTTGTCAAAGACCATTATGCAGGTTGTTTGTTAAAACCAGACATATTCAAAGTTACAACCAAACATCAGTTGCAGTTTGAAAGCCAACTATGTTTTGCAAATCATCCTGAGCGTAAACCTCATTTAAATGTGTATGGTAGATCGTGTCGCTATCCATTAATAGCCATCTGCTGCGGACATCTATTAAAGGTACACACCGCCCTAAAAGTAGAAAACGTAGGATTGATAGAATGATAGATATTCGGCTCCCACAATGTGTTTTGGTTAGGGATGAGAAAGGGCTACATTAACTGTGCCAGTTCCAAGTCTCTGTGCAAGCCAGAACTGGGCCAGTTCCATTTGCCGGCACCGCTCCAGTGCCAATTTGCCGGCACTGGGCGAGTAATGGCATCATGATTGGCCCTGTACTGGGCCAGTAATGGATGTGTATTGGCCCCCGTACTGGGCCAATACCGGTACTGTGTTGGTTAGTGATGAGTAAGGGCTAAAACCAGACATATTCAAAGTTACAACCAAACATCAGTTGCAGTTTGAAAGCTAATCAATAATATATGCTTTTCAAATCATCCGAGCGTAACCCTCATTTAATTGTGTTTGGCAGATCGTGTCGCTATCCATAATACCTCTGAGTGTTTATAGCCATCTATTGCGGATATCTATAAAGTTTTATGTAAAACTGAGAATTTTTTTGCTTTTTGTGAATATACACTGTCTTTATTACGTTACTATGACACCCTAAATTATTTAGTTTGAACTAAGGCCAATAAAAGTTTCCGGTTTTGGTCCCGGCACGTGTCGCCTCAGACCCGCACGTCAACATTTTTAGTTTTCTTGTTTTTATTGTTGTTGTTTTTGCTTTTTAGCTGTAAAAAAGATCTCCAATTGCAGCCAAAATTGATGGATCGATTGGAATTCTGCTGCGCTGTGCTTTAAACGACTTTTTATAACATAGGGGCATGAATGTTTGCCCGATTTTGAAGCCGACCTATGACCAGAAACTTGAGACTTTTTTGTTGGCCGAATGCTGTCTAACACGAACGTACATAATATAATATTACTTTATTATAACTGCAATAATCATTAAGCTCACAGCGTTTCATCACAGCTCTACATAATTGAGTAATTTCTTTTAAATACATACTTGAATACATACATCTGAAATATAATATTTTACCGTAATTGTTTAATAATGTAAGAAAATATGTTGCAAAATAAACAATTCATTTAATATTTAATAATACCAGAAGTCTATATATATTGTCTGATATTAATATAACCAAACTTAGCAACCAACGATCCGTATTTAATTTAAACGTTAAAACCATCCGATATTTTTTGTTTATTTTTGTTTAACTACGGTACTTTATTTCCATTAATGACATTCTTCCGTATCGTCATCAGGCAAACTCGGGGTCGAAAGGTTAAGAGGTCTACACTTACTCTAAAAGTTTTAGACTAAAAGTCATTTGATATGATTGAAACTAGGGACAAATATTTAACAATTTGTCACTAGTTTCAATCGGTTAGAGTGATTTTCAATCTAAAACCATTAGAGATTAGTAAACAGGAAGTCGTGGGTTCGAACTCGCCTGAGTCACCTGTGGAAAGCCAGTGTTCCATACATACACCGGTATAGGGCACAAATCAAATAAATACTTTATTTCCTTCGCATTAAAAGCTACGATAAAAACTGTTTTACAGGGTCTCTGATGCTAAACAGATACTATTATACAGCCCGCTTAATTAGCTCAGTCGGTAGAGCATCAGACTTTGTGGAGTGCCATTGCCGAGCGGTTTAGTGCATCGGATTTGTGTTCTGATGTAGGGCTGTGCGTTTTCGGATATTTTTTGGAACCGGATACCCGAAATCAGGAAACTTCGGATTCCCGGATACTCGTTTTCATTTTGGCTGAAAACATGCCCGGTGGTGTACAACACATGTACTGTAAATGGTAACAAATTGACTTTTATAATACAGAGGATACCATACTTAAATCGATCTTGGAGTGCAATCTCTTGAATTTAAAGATAATTGTCTGTAAAAGTGTAAACATTACATTGTCCAAGAGTCACAGATTTCTGTTCGCACCGCTCAAATGTTAAGTCCGAATTTTAAAAGTCGTTTACGGGTAATTGGAACCGAAAAATAGAACCGGGTAATGTTTCGGTCGGGTATCCGGATACCCGGATACCCAGCACAGCCCTATTCTGATGGCTGAGTCTTCATCAGAATGTTGGTTTGTGCAAGAACTACAGGGCCATTCTCCGAGTATTATCGTGAGACTCGACAAGAAAGCAGTGATAACACCCTAATCCATTGACAAAAGAGAGTTCTTGCGGTTATGACGGCCATCTGGCTGTGTCAGCTAGTCCTTTGTTAACAACTGTGAAGTACATGTATGTTTCCAGTACAAGTGTAAATTTACACAGTGTACACGAAACAGAAATACCCTCACTTAAATACCATACTATTTCTATTTCTATTTCTATTTTATTTCTCGGTATACATCAACAAATACATAGATGACCAAAATTACAAGGAATAGGCTACATAAAACGAATGCTTTACGTACAAAAACATAACACAATACCATTCAACTCCCGAAGGATTACCCAAAAGAAACATTGTTTCTGTCTCGGGGTTCTCCAAGTTGATTGGATACACAGAATACAAGAAGCAATAAATATAAAATAAAGTTTTAATTATAATTATAACAAAATTAAATAAAGTGAAATAAATAGTTAAATAAAGCTTTAAAGTAAAGTATGTAAATAATAAAATCATAGATTGTACTAATTAAATAAGAATACTATAAGCAATTAAAAAGCAAAGTTTCCGTCTTTCTAGTATTTGGCAGCGGTAGAAAAGTTTCGGGAATGTTGTTGTACTTGTGTAGACATTTAGTAATAAAGCTACAGTGAGGAATATCAGCCTGTTGTAGAGAGGAGGCAAGTGAAGTGTGGTTAGACGTTGTTCATAGGAGAGAGAATGAAACATGGTAAGGAAAGCATGACCAAGTGAAGCGTCGTTGGATTGACTCAAGGCACTCAATGTGGTGTTTTTTTTGTGGAAGCCAGGAGCACCATACTCTATAACAGGCCTGCAGAGAGAACAGAATAGTTTTATTATTACCTGTGGGTTTCTGGATTTGACAGTGCGACGGATGAATCCAGCCAATTTAGCACATCTTGAACGGACCATTTGAACATGTTTTGACCAGGACAAGTCTTTTGAGATGATTATGGCAAGATATTTATGAGTCAACAACTTCCAATGGGTCAGACTTCTTGCAGTGAGTACGCCGTTGATATTTTGACTCTAGATCGAGAAATATGCATAACTTTACATTTATTTGAGTTTAATTTCATGTGATTATCATTGCACCACTTACTATTTCTATTTTCTATTTCTATTTTATTTCTCGGTATATATCAACAAATACATAGATGACCAACATTACAAAGGAATACATAAAACGAATGCTTTACGTTAAAAACATAACACAATACCATTCAACTCCCGAAGGATTACCCAAAAGAAACATTGTTTCTGTCTAGGGTTCTCAAGTTGAATGGATACACAGAATATAGAAGCAATAAATATAAAATAAAGTTTAATTATAATTATAACAAAAATAAATAAAGTGAAATAAATAGTTAAATAAAGCTTTAAAGTAAAGTATATAAATAATAAAATCATAGATTGTACTAATTAAATAAGAATACTATAAGCAAAACCAAAACCAAGCTTAAACATGAACAAGCATTAAAAGCAACATCTCCAAACTAAACAAACATAATCAATCAATTAATCAAAATAATAAATAAATAAATAAATACACCCATAACAGTGTCGCTGGCATTTCTAATAATTCTGTACAATACTGTGTCATCTGCATACTGCGGAAGAAAAGATTTAACATAGGTAGGTAATTCTGATGTAAATAAATTAAATAACACAGGACCGAGAATTGAGCCTTGTGGAACACCAGATGTAACAGGTATCCAATCGGACTTGGCACCTGAAAAAAGAACACGCTGTTGACGGTTGGAAAGGAAGTTCTTAATCCACATCCACATGTTGCTGGAAATGCCATACTTGTGTAGCTTCTGTAAAAGAATGGAATGATCAACACGGTCAAAGGCTTTAGACCAGTCAAGAAAAATTGCGTCAATTCTTGCTGGTTTTGCTGTATCTAAAGCTCTGGCCCAAGTGTCAAAAAGAGTAGTTAACTGGGTTATGCAGGAATGTTTGGGTTGAAACCCATGCTGTGAGTCAGGTATAATATTGTACTCTGCCGAGTGCTGAAGGAGCCTTTTTGACACAAAACCTTCAAGCATCTTATACATGGAACAGAACAAAGGGAAATTGGGCGATAGTTAGCAATAATTGATTTATCTCCAGTTTTAAACATGGGGAAAACATTTCCAGCTTCCAATCCTGTGGAACTGCTCCTTTAGAGAGGCTAAAATTGAATTTTTGTTAGAACAGGAGTTATGGAAGAGCCAGCAAGCTTGAGTATTGCGCGCGGGTGAAATGCCATCTGACCCAGGAGGTTTGGAAGAATTGAGCTTCTTGATGGCCGTCAGTACGTCACCTTCATTTACCTGGAAGTATTTGAGTGAGTAATGCCAGGATGTGTGTCACATGGACGGATCATCATGAGCACAGGCCCTGGGCACAAATTCACCACAGGCCCATACACGCACATAATACTACTAGTACTATGTTTTTTTTGTTTTTTTCGAAAGCCAAGGGCCCCTATTGGCTCCTGGGCCGAGGGGCACAGTGCCCAGTTTGCCCGTGCGGTAATCCGTGCATGGTGTCACAGGGAGGATTGTTGGGAACGGTGGATTGCTGTGGAGAAAATTACTTTGAAAATGAGCATTGAAAACATTTGGTAATTCATCAGGAGTACTGAAAGTACTGTCACCTTCTTAAATACATTTACTGGATTGGACTCTCTCTTACTTTTTACAAATGTCCAAAATCGTTTAGGATTAAGTTTACAATCAGTAGAAAGATTCTGAATATAATCATTATAGGAAGTTTTGTCATACGTTTAACAAGTGCTCTTAAGTCTTTATACTTGTTCCATAAGTTTGCATTGTTTTGTGAGCAATGGCTTTACGGTACATTCTGTTCTTTTTCCTAGAAGCCCTGATAATTTCTTGAGTAATCCATGGTGATCGACGTTGACCTTTGACATGGCGATTGGAACTATGTCCTTCACAGTAGCGTGAGTTCGTGTCATAAATTCTCCCAAGTTTCATCAATGTCGGTTTCATCAAAAAATAAGTCCCAAGGAATGCACTCCAGCGTCCTCTTCAAGTCTGTGATGTCAGCCTTGAAATTGATGAAATGTCCGGTGAAGAACCTGGTTTGGGGAAGCAGTTGTGATGTTGAAGTGCACAGAGTCATGATCGCTGTTACCTGAGGCCAGGAGACCTTGGCAGAATATTGGAAGTCCAGTTTGGGTTATTACAAAAATAAGGTCCAACATTGAACCTACCGTTACCATGAGGATTGGTGTCTTGTAGGAGAAGGGAGACGAGGTTTGAGACATGCCCAGGAATTCAGTAATATCACCAGAAACAAAAGCAGAGATGGCGGTCAAGGACTGGTGGGTTTGCAGTTGTGAGCAGCATCGGGCAAGGGGTGCAGAGGTATCCGTAGATTGGAAGTCTCTCAAGGAGAAAAATGGCTAAACTATACTATATACTATATAAAGCTCTTTCCAAATACATCTTTCAGTTGTTTAAATAAAATAAATATTACCGTGACGTTTAATGTGATGAATAGAAATTTGTCAAATGCAGTTTTATACTATTTAATAGGAGAAATTAACGTTATCAAACTCTTCACATAGGGGAAATCTGAACGGTGTTCAATGTAGCTATAGGCTATATCAAAGAGGCAAACCCGCACGAATATTTACTGCCAGTTTATTTTATACCAGAGGAAGTTAAACATGGTATGGATGTTTCTGGCATTTATGGTAAAACGTTAGAACAGGCAGAATTCTATTGTAAATCACCACAGTAGAAACCAATGCCGAGAGGATCAACTAAAATTATGGCTCCCCGAAACCTTTTTCCCATCTCCCTTCATGAGCTAGGTATCAGACTATTGCATGTATAAAGCGAGTACAAAGCTCTTATAGTCTAATACCCCAACCCCACAGACAGAAACGCAGAATGCACTCGTCGAAATATGTTCACAATATTGTTTGCATTCCCCACTTTGTGGGTCAACAAAATAATAGTCGGACACAAACTTTGTTGTGTGACAATCTCAATCAATGGGGTTGGTTTATTATTAACATCACTATTTAACAATAATAACAGGCACTAATAACATGTATGACAGAGAATTAGTAGCGTATAGGTACATGTCAATAGTTAAACTTATATATGTTGTGCTAAGGTTCGAATAGGGTTGTACAGAATACCAACTATTAGGGTATAGCCAGTGGGGACCATCGTTCGTTCATGCGGCTTGTCACTCGGCATGCCACAGGTACGGGCACTTGCTATACCAGGAGAGACGGGCGGCTGTGGTTGGTCTTTACGACAGGGGATCACCGGGGCTTGACTACACGACGAGTGGATCTGGACGGGCCAGAGTGTGCCAGACCGCATTAACTACATGTAGGCGAACCAATGGCCATATCGACGCCCTGCAGCATTGTTAGTTCAACGAACGAGGCTCTGGACCGTAATAGTTCGGTATATCGCACTGTCATAGATTGGATCGAGTCGCATAGATTTCATTCGGAACCGCACTTCACCGGGAGATCAAAGAAATCTTGGGGATTATATATAGAAATCTGGGGGCAACTAGAATGAATAAAACATAAGCCCTAGTTTAGCGTCTTAGCTAATGCGAAGCTATGGCTTCCACGTCTAAGCGGTGCAGAAACGTGTACTGCAAAATCAGGGTATAACACGGGTCCTTGTTCCATATAAGGTGAGTGTTGACGAGGTGGTGATCGACAACGAAGGAGGGCGTGTTCAAGGGGATAATGCTTACTGGGCATGTTAAGCTTATT
>CM055816.1:100687210-100720857 GCA_029582265.1 Zoroaster sp. YZ-2022 | reverse complement strand
ATAATGTGTATACATACAGACTCTCAAATGTACACACAACACTCACTATTTTTAAGTGGCTATTATCAAGATACTGGGTGCATTTTTACAAAAGTCCTGTCTCCGGCAGACCAAAAAGTGTAACATAGAAAGCCTAGGGGTTTTCAAAAAAGTCCATGGAAATCTGAATGAGCTAAACTTTCACTGTTAAAATGAATTTGTGATTCTCCACATATTTGATAAGAATCAAGAGATATGTCAGCTTCTTTAATTTATATAAATAAAATGTATTGAATTTTCAGAATATTCGTCTTGGGAAATAATAGCATTTCAGTGGTGTTTTATAACATCAATTTGACATCAACAGTTTATAGTTGGCTAATTAGACAAGTGGGTGAAGATATTCCATATAATTGTACTTTCTTGTGTTAGCATTCATTGATAACAATAACATCTGTTCCAACACTGAGCAAATAGTTATATTTATTGTTTTCTGTTAAGGAGAGGAAAATAGATAATTTGAAACAAACTGTAAAACCACACTCCTCATAACTTATTTTAAAATATTTCTTTTCCTCTCCTAACATGAAAATAGTGAAAAACTGGTGTGATAAGCAAATATCAATAATTGACACAGCTTATGTCATTAGAAAACTAAACAATATATATGTTTCATTTTTCCTAAAGTCCACTGGAGGAAAACAAAAATCGCCCAAGTATTTGTCCAGAAATTGTGTAAAAAGCACTGAAAATATCAGCGCTGTTGAATGTGTAAGAGGGCCATTTGTTTGTTGTGATAATAAAATTGATGTTTCTTTTACTTATGACATAACCTCTCTAAAAATGGGGGAAAGATTATTGATATTTGCTTAGATCCCCTATTTAAAGTAAGGAAATAAATTACTTTCTCCTCCCAATCCTAGAAGATTCAGGCACTTGACAATACAGTCTACTTTAGCCAATAAATCTGATAACTTAGGGTTAACAAATTCTAACAGTGACTAATTGCTACAATTTAATAAATAGCCAAGGGTCATGTTTATTATACATGTAATGTATAACTGATTTCATTTCAGGCTTTTTGAACAATTGTGAACATAATTTTCTACCAGAGTTTCAGAAATAAAATAACCTTGAGAATAAAAAAATGTCAGACTGATATCAGGGAACGATTTCGTTAAAAAATTTTGCATAGCAATTTTAAAATGCTTAATTACAGTATGTAGTGTGCATAGGCAAAGGTGTTGTTTTTCAAGACTTTACTGTCGTTTGGTTCATAATATGAATGTCCAAATTTTACCGGAAATTGAGCCACAAGTGTTTAAAAAAATTCACGCGTTTCTTTCTTCTAGGCCAATTTCTTCATTATTTTCGCCAAATTGCAGTCATTCATGAAAGTTAATCCTCCCTCCATTTTCTTTTTTGTTTACATTGTTATATCGATCGCTAAAACAGAGGCAATATCACGAAAACAAATTACCGACTGCGACATGTTCGGGTGCTTTGTGGCATGATCAAGCTTGATTTTGATTATTAAAAATTTGTCAGGAAAATTAGTGGCTCACCTTGGTTGAAAGTGAGATCATATTGTGTTCCGCAATGATTCTAAATTTCACCACTACATATATAAATGAATGCTCAAAAACTTTTCTAGAGTTCCTTTCAATACGGTCGTATGAAAGCGCACGTGTGAACTGAACATGGTACTATTGTGTATAGGGGGTGGCACAATTGCTCAATGTTCCATATGTAAGCCTTGTTAAGACACATCTTAGCCATTTGTGTTTTGACACCATCGTTAATAGAGTTTGAGCTCTCCTGTGACCTGGTCCACCAATGATGCTGGTCCTGAAGAACAGAAAAGAGATTTATTATTTGAGTGAACAAAGAAAATAAGGTAGGACTCGAACCTTTGACTTTTGGGTAACCGTACTGGTGCTAGAGACCAACTGAACTGTCTAGCCCTATGTTGGCAGTCCCCCAATTTTGGCAATATCTTTGTTCTGGGGTGCTAGTCAAAAGTAATTTAACCAATACATGCAGTGTGGCCAGGGATCATGTCCACATGTTTGGATGGTAAACAGTAGTCCGAGATTCATTAGGAGAAGATGCCACATACATACCTGGTCCAACTCCTAGTACTGTTCTTGATCCTGGGGCTATTTGTGTTCTTCCAGCATCTTGTATAACTGCTGTAGTAAGACCTAAACTACGTCCCTTTAATGCAAGCTCTATTCTGAATAACAAATAACAAACATGTCTTTGTATGAAAAGTTATTCAAAGTACATTAGGGCCAAACAATGAATGAAGAGCTAATGAGGTCATAAACACATACAGACAAACAGATAACCAAGTAGACATGGAATTTGACAAGGAAACAGACTGATACACAGACTGAACGGCAACCAGACGTGCTACTAACTTAATCTATGCAACATTTTTGTCTGAGGTGCTATCATTTTAGTAAATTAGTAATAAAAATTATTGATTGGATTTTGCCCTTAACACACCAACGTAATGTATGAAATGAAGCACTGTATATGCAGAGCTTTACGAGTGTCTATGGTTGTCACTGGGCAAGCTTACTGGTCGAGAGGTTAAGATGTCTGCACTAGTGAGTAAGAGGTGGTTTTGAATCCCTGTGGAGTTTTTATTAGAATGAATATAAACAAATCTGCATGCATTTTCATTGTTTTCTCGATAACGACAGTGCAATAAAGTGAAGTTTTTTTTTATGTATATCTTCATTAAAAAAGTAATGACACTTTTAGAAGCAGTTTTGCCAACATAACCAATAGCGAATAATGGCTCTGAGAGACAATTGTAGGTAGCTACTTGCAATATGGGATGAAAGATTTTGAAACTACTTACAATGTTTCCTCATCTGGTGCTTTGAGGACTACTTTAGGTTGTCCATAATGCTCCCATTCCTTCAACATTGCAGGATTTCTTCTTGCCAACTGCTTATAACAAGATACAGCTGCATGGCTACACTGTTTCATATTCAAAGGAAATCTATAATTATGTTTGTCTTAAATGAGCAAATTAGCTCCAAGTGTGTCAATTAGTGAACACCTTTATTTGGTTCATGGGCAAAACTACACAAGTCAAAAGATATATAAAGAATTAACTAATGTTATACTGCCTTGCTTTTCTAGATTTTACTCAGAGTCATAAGTCATAAAGATACCCTCTCCCTAAATCCTGTCTTTATATAGAAAATGATGTATTATATAACAAGAAGTTTACTCCAACACTCTGAAAAAATTATTACTATCTTATTAAAATGTTTTCCCATGTGATTTTGTTGAAATTGCATACCCTTTGCTTGGTTCCAATCTTACCTTGTAACTCTCCCCTAATGTGTCTGATGAAGATATTACTTACTTGTGCAGCAACCTTTCCTTTCCCCATCTTGAGGTCAGTCCGGGCAACCAAGACCAATTTATATTCACCTGTTTCTCCCATAACACTCACCTGTATAGATACAAGTAATGTAAACAAATGTATTCATTTTCATGATCAGCGAATATGAGTCTCTTCAGAAAATCAGCACAAAGGGAATATGAGTGATTGAACAGACCCAACCTCCTACTTGTAACAATTACAGTACACTCCTTAACCCTAACCATCCCAAATCGTCCAAAGGGCACTTTTTGAAACTGGTACTTTCACCTCTTCAAATGTGGCAAAATTACTACCTGGCAAGAAGTACAGGCCATAAGTGCTGAATATGAAAGATCAACAAAAATGCATGGTGCATTTTGAAAATAAGGGCATGTTTCCAAAAGTGCAGTGATGGATTTTGGAGGATTCAGGAAGGTTCCTAGCCAGAATACCTCGGGGGGTACAGCAGAGAATTAGAATACAGATTACCAGCCAAACTACACACATTCTTTATGAAAGTTTGGCTGGTAATACAAAATAATTACGGTAAGCAATTTTTTTCTGCTTAGCTGTTCTATAAAATTAGCCCAGATTACTAAATTACTGAAATACAATCTAAACAATGTACTTGAGGATGAAGTTGGTGATGGTCAGTAGGCTTGGGCGGTTCCACAATTTCTGGAACCGGTTCCAAGAGATTAAAAGAAAAACATAAGGATTACAGAAAATAATAAAACATAGGCCCTACGGTCTATTCAAACTTCGTTGTGTCCCTAATACGAAACGAAGGAGTTTCAATTTTCAACCGCAAATGCAGTGATGATAATGTTGTTTAATTTAAAATATGTTTCAGAGACTTTGAAGAAACTTTTTGGAAACGTTAAGCTAAGTTAGAGATTTGTTTCCATTATCCTACCGTTAGCAAACAACGTTACAAGCCGTGCGTGCGAGTACATGCCATGGCTTTGCATGCACATGCCATGGCTTTGCATGCACATGCTTCAGGGGTTGGATATGGAGCAATTAAGCAATTATACCACCCCCTATGCACAAGGTACCGTACTACCGTCCATGCCTATTGAAATTACATTAAGGGGCCGTTCACAATTATCAACATTTTCACAAGTGTACAAAGAGTACACTTTTTCAGACCCCCCTCCCCCCCCCCCCCCCCTTTAAGTGTACAAAATAAAATGTTGATTTCAAACAATAGATTTGTGTTCAAAAGTAATGTATTCAGGCAAAGTATAATAATTATACAGTCAGTCTGCAGCAAATATTTTAAACCGAGGTCAGTTCAACCATGGAAGTATTATAAACATGATAAAGAAGTATTATAATACTTGCATGGTTCAGCACACAGAATTTAGCTGTAATTTGACTTTGCCTCCATCATGTCCATTGTGCAAACTCCTGAGATTTGGTAGCTGAAGAAAACCAAGTCTCAGAAGCGTGCACTATGAACTTATGAAGGCAAAGTCAAATTTAAAGAGTCTGCAGCAAAACAGAGACACACAACAGAATCAATAAATGTAGGCATTTCAAAACTTAAGTCCAAAACTTAGCACACGTATGTACATGTACGTTGGCCGTTCGTCATGCATGTCATGGTCGTGGCTTGATGGGATTTTGTGTGTGATTGCGTGACTGCAAAACACAAAATTAAACAATGGATCCGCACAAGAAATCTCCTGTTATTTACGTGTACATGTATTTACGTTTTCATCTGACATGAATACGAAAATAACGGTAGGCCTATCTACTACTGTATGTTTCTCAAAAAGGGCATGCTGGCCAAGTTGGCCGTTACGAGAGCGTTTTTTGAAGGAACATTGCGGCAATCTCGACAGGGCATCACGGCATTGGCCGCGGTTAAGATCGAGGCCTACGATCTTTCTGGGCGTTGGCCGTGTATTTCGCGCCGTTTTTACAAATCGACATTTTTACTTTTTGAAAAAGCGTACGCGGCGCCTTAACCCCCTCCCCCCCAGCGTACGGTTTGTACGCTCGTGAAAATGTTGATAATTGTGAACGGCCCCTAAGAGCACTAGCAACATGACTAACTTCGTCACAAGATTATCCATATTACGGGGCCACCTTGATCACTCCACTTCACAAGACACGTGCTGTCAACATTTTAACAACATTTCCATAACCAGAGTATCCATGTTATGGGCCAATTTATAAACAGGGGTTGGAGCAATTAAGCAATTGCACCACCCCCTACAAGGTACCGTACTACCGTCCATGTCGTTTTGCCGTATTGAAAGTACACAAGCAACATGACTGTTAACTTCGTTACAAGTTTATCCATATTACGGGGCCCCCTTGATCACTCCACTTCTCAAGACACGTGTGCTGTCAACATTTGTAACAACATCTCCATTATAACCAAAGTATCCATGTTATGGGGCCACTTTATAAACAACTCATTGATGCACAATGATACTACTAACGCACAGACATTGCGGTTTGCTTCAGTTGTATGTGTGGCGCCTTCACAAGTTTGCTGTAGTCTAGAGTTAATTTTGTCGGTCACTCATCAAAGAGAATCAGGTATTTTGACTGAAGCCGGTTCGCGGCTCTAGAGTTGGAGCTCAGAAAACTGCGTATTTCAATTGGAGCCGGGTTGGTCCTCAGAGTTGGGTATTTTGCTGGAGCCGGCTCTGACTGGGACTCGGCTCCCGGCCAGCTCTGGGACTCGGCTCTGGGAACCGGGTATTTGAAGGACTCGATTCCGGAACCGACTCTTGCGAGTACCCGGTTCTTTAAAAGAGTGGAACCGCGGTTCCGATTCTTAAATTGGAATCGGGTAGAACCGGGTACCTGCCGGAACCGCCCAAGCCTAATGGTCAGATGTTACCAAACATCATGAGAAATTATCTGTCATGCTTTCATTTTTGAGGAAACATGAAATGTATAACAAATTGGAAATGGAACAATATCGTCACAATCAGAGCAGACTTTCAACAGGGCATGGAATCAATGTCCTAGTTTAAGATGAACACAGTGACTGAAAATTTATGCAAATGGCTCATTTATGCAGCAGCAACGGTAATGACCTTATCATGTGGAGTTCTATTTTCAGTCATTTGAGTTAATCTAAAACTAGCACTCTGATTCAATGCCCTGTTGATTGTGACGATACTGTACCTTTAATGCACAAGTTTTTAATTTTTTTTTTAATGCATATTCGCCCTGAACAAGGCTAAAAGCCACTCAAGTTTCAGGGCTACAAATTAGCTAGAGAGAAACTCCCTGCCTAGCATAGTAGACTTGTATTCAAGTCCTCAATCTCAAACCATGAGTCCGAGTCTGAGCTCCTAGTCAATAAAAATGTGACTTTTGTCCAAGTCAACAGTCATACAAATCGGCAGTCTTAAGACATGCCCAGCATGCTTATAATTCATTAACTGCATTATTATGACAGTGCATCCAATGGAGGAAGAGATCATTTAAATGCCTACATTTTCATCTGAAGTAGCTGTCTCAGCTGCCTGCTCATTACGTAGCATAACTTGACGTCCATACTTTCCCTTCACCAGCCAGCCAAGTATGACACCAGCACCCATGCTCGTTAAGAAGTTAAAGGTCATTGGACTAATGATATATTCAAGCTTCACCATCTTTTTTCAAGTTATCTAAAAAAGAATTAAAGAACAATATAGAATTGGTTATTAACAATTAATAAAATGGTTGAATTTTAATATAAAACTAACTTGATGTAAAGTTGATTGTAAAGCTGATGACGTTATCAACATTACCTTGATATAATTTTATCCGAGGTGCTGTAATTTTTCAGAAAAGTGAAATTCATGCATGAGTTTACCAGAAAGAGTAGTCTTTCCTAAATTAAAAAAAAAAAAAAAATCTGAATGCATTTTCACTATTCTCTTGTTAACAACACACTGTAATTATTAAGGCTGTACCAAGTATCCAGATACGGTTTATACCCGACCGAAACTGTCATTACCCGGTTCCATTTTCGGTTCCAATTACCAGTAAACGACTTTCAAAAATTGTGACTGAACATTATTTACGCCATACAAATGGAACTCTCTGATTTTTTGTTAAAATTGTTTGTGTGGGGGAATGGGGATGCTGCAAGTCGTTTTTAATATAGCGGCGGGAAAATTATTACAGTTAAGTCCACATTTATTATGACTCTAAATAAACAAGAGCAACTTGTTTACGGATATCCAAAGATTTCTAATTTCGGGTATCCGGTTCCCAAAATAACCGAAAATGCACAGCCGTAGTAATTAGCTGAAAATTGGTAACCTACATCATGTTCAAAGATAATGTTTCTCTAGTTGTCAAGAAATATATTATAAAACTAACATGTGAAAGTTTCATTTCAATATATTTTAGAGAAAAGAAATGTTAGATTTTAAAAATAATTTTAGGTTAAAAAACAAAATGGCCCACTTTTTGATAATTTGACATAACAATAGAATTTCTGTTTACAGGCATAATAATTTCTCAGGATAATTGATACTTGGGTTTCCAGTCATTACGCCCCATCGCCATAACACCCCTGACAAAAATGCCCCATCGCAGTTACGCCCCATCACAATTACGCCCCGCTATAACATTTCCCCATACGAAAAACAAACTGCACACTGCAGTGACGCCAGTGTAACATTGTGAATTGTTCATTAATTTATAAAAGTATTCATTAATTATAAAACTATTTTAAACTAACCAACAGAAGTTTCCATCACAAATAAGTACATTTGTTTAGAAAACTGAAAACTGAAAACTGATTACACATAAAATTATTTAAATAGGCCTAATTGTTGTTTTTTGTGCAGGGGTGTAATGGCGATGGAGTGTCATTTAATTGTACATACGCAGTGGCAACTATAATAGGATCCTTCTATTTTCTGAAGGGAAATAAAGTCCGAAAACCATCATAAAAGTGGATTTTAAGGATAGTTTTCGATTTCTGTACATGTGCCCTCAAAAATCAATAAAATAATTTTCTAACTGGTTAGTAATAGTGGTTGCAAAAAAAAAAATCAAAAAATCCCCTTAACAACCCTAACGATCCCCATCCAGCCAAACTCCAACACCAGGGATTGTTGGAGTTTGATGGGTTGAGTACTGTGTACTTCTGATATGGCATGTGTAAAGTGTTGGAATATGGCTGGATGAGTACTGTATGTGTGCAGTAACAGTGTTGGATTTTGATTGAGTGAGGATGGTGGTTCTACTAGCATGCAACATTGTTAGACTTTGAGTGGAGAGAGTGTGTGTATGCAACCTGCTGTAATAAACAACTGATAAAGGCAAATATTGTACTTAGGTATGCTTGGCATTGTGTCTAACATCATATAACTAGAACCTACCATTTATTCCATAGCTAGGGTGTTTTAGTTTTTGTATAGTTAAGTTTTTTTAGCATGAAAATAATTGTTGGATTATGATGGGTTGAGTACTGTGTGACTCCAGTGTTCAAACTTTACTTTGGGCCATGTGTCCTCACTCAATCAAAATCCAAAAGCTAAGGGCCTGTTGGAGTTTGACGGGTTGAGTACTGTTATGGCAAGTGGATTGTTGGAGTTTGATGGGTTGAGTACTGTAATTTACAGTACTCAACCCATCAAACTCCAACATGGTTGACTGTTGCTGGTTTACAGTGTAAACCAGCAACAGTCAACCATGGTGTTGGGTGGGATTTGATAGGTTGAGGAAGGTTTCTAGTAAAAATGCTTAGGGAGTTAGGGTTAAAAAGTGGAGGTCGGATACGACATTCTTTCCAACATCACCTGACGTTTTTTATTGTAATAATTAGCAGATCGAAAGTTTAAAAAAAATCACCCCTTTTTTATATGTGTGGTTAACATTAGGGGCCAAGCCCAAGGATACTGAGCACAGACTAACACTAGTAGTAGCAACAGTGCAGTGTGGGAGTCCAGTAACATTAGGGGCCAAGCCCAAGGATACTGAGCACAGACTAACACTAGTAGTAGCAACAGTGCAGTGTGGGAGTCCAGTGCAGTTGGCCTTCCTCCACTCATAACTAGACCAAGCTTACCTTAAAGGTACACACCGCCTTTGTCGCGAGAAATTGGGCGATAAAAAACGCCCCTCAATATTTCATTGCTTTTCATACATCGTTGGAAAGATCTTTCAAAAGTAGAATATAATTGTCCACACAAATACCCCTGAAAAATGCGTCGTTTTTCTGTTATTGTACAAAAAACAATGTCATGTGACTTTCTTGAACCAACATTTGTCCAGAAAACTCACGAGGACAAAATTAATAGTCGCACTTTCAGACGTTTAAAATGTTTATTACTGAACCAAATTCAAGATTTTTTTTTTTTTTTTAATTCATTGATACTTGACAAAAGTGAAATGATTTTGAAACAATGGGTGAAAATTGTCAAAATCGACAAAAAGACGAAAGTCTTGGCACTTTCCCGAGACACCGGGAACCGAACCAAGACTGTACCAGTACAGCCATGGGCGCCAGCGCGGCCAAGCCCCCGAGGCGTGAGCCTGCTGGTTAGGCCATAAATATATCAACACTTTTCGCGTGGAGCGTAAAGCAGGGTCTCGACCACAGTGGTGCTTTTCGTGTCGGGTATTTTGAATTATGATACTGCCAGCGAGTTTAGTTTTGGAAACAACAATGACGCATTCATTCGCAACATCGTCACAGCCCCTTCACCATATCAACGCCAATAAAAAAGTGACAAAAACTGTTCAGTTTGGAAAGCCATCTGTCAAAATCAACGCCAGAATTTCGACCGAGCGGGCTGGGCAAAGAAAGACTCACCGTCTACGGCAATAAAACGACGCATGCCTGGCGACCATTGACGGGCCAGCCAACCTCAAATGATGGCAGACACTCAGGGATTTGATTGTTGAACGTGATGGTGACCATGATGATACCATGAATAATGTCGCATTTGTAGGATTGTTGGACAGGTAAGAGTAATAAAAGAGAAATATTGTTTGATAATATAATACTTGTAGGGCTTTTTGTGTGGCTGTATGCTGAACTCTTATGATGAATTTCTGTTAGCCATTACATTATTTTTGATAGTTCCTATAGCCAAGGCCCAATGATATTGTGATGATGTTTACAATAAAGACATGATAATTATGAGATATAGTTTAGAAAGCAGAACAATTTCCAGTGAAGTAGTTGTAATTTCCACCATCAATGTATTTTATGGGGAAGATGGTCAAAAGGGGTCATGGTGAAAATTCAAACATGGACTGGAGGAAATAGCATCAGGTACCATTATTTCCCGTACGAGTACGAATTTTTAATATGCACCATGTCCATCATATCCACCATTATTTCATTAGCTGTTATGTTTTGTTTTATAGGTATGAGAAAACATCACTGCCAGTATTTTTACTTGCATCAACACCATGTAGAGTTCAGCTTGATTCCATTTCCACTATTCACATCTACAAAGCATTGCCAAGGTAGAGTAAATTCAGATTTTTTTTATCCCATTTATTTATTTTTATTTTTTTTTTATAGAAAACTTAGTTTATGTAAATATTTGTTTTTCTATACAACAAAATCAGATTTACAGAAACAATTTCTCATTTAGAAAAAATGAAGTTCAGGTTCAGGTCCCCCCCCCCCCCCCCCTCCTTGTGCATGCTTAATGTTAAATTGCCCATATTAAAGGGACATCACGATCAGAGCAGACTTTCAACAGGGCATGGAATCGGTGTCCTAGTTTAAGATGAACACAGTGACTGAAACTTACTGGCTCATTTATGCAGCAGCATTGATAATATGACCATATCATGTGGGGTGTTATTTTCAGTCACCGAGGTAATCTAAAACTAGCACTCTGATTCCATGTCCTGTTGATCGTTACCGTTGTCCTCTTAAAGGGAAAGTACAACAGCATAACAGCTGTTATCGGTAATATTTACTTACTTTGAATGAAGATCGTTTAATAATGAATATGTTAAAGTTTGAGCTCAATGGGGAGTCTAAGTCATGAGAAAAGTGTGAAAACCCTTCATAATTCTTTAGGAAAACATTAGTAAATGTGTATATTTTGTTTTTCAGTTTTCTTTAAAATAAGAACACAATAAGTAGAATAATTGTTTAACTTCGTCACATCCAGTTAGCTGTAGGTAATAAATAATTCAGTAATTGTGCAATCAAGTAATAACCAGTGATGTACCTTCCCTTTAACATCATATCCAAACATTCATGTGAACATGTTTTTTTTTAAATTCCTACAGTGCCCTAGCATCTCTTGGTGAACTCCCAGGTATACATAAGCTCCATCAATCAACATCAAAGTCAGTTGCACAAGATCAACAAGTGGAGTCAGAGCAACATATGGACACAACATCACATGAGCCTGTATGAGTAAGTGAAATACTATTTGGCTGTCAACACATCACATTTCACAAAAAGTTATTTAAATTGTACAGATATTACTGTAAACACCCCTACATGTACACTTGTCTCTCACTTTAAAAAAAATAAATATAATGTTTATATCAAAATTTAGTTTTTCTCTAGTCCGAACTTGCACATGCTGATTTCATGTAGCCTTATAATCAGTTTCTAAGCAATATTAAGAAAATACACTTTTGTGTATTCAGTAACTCTTGTGCAATTTAAAGGAAGAAAAAAGTAATTATCCTTCTGAGAGTTTGTCATTTGCAGTGTGTGTGTGTGAATGGTAAGTGTACTGTAGCACTAATAATTAGCCAAAGTAGCTTTACATGTGTTATTCATGGCTGGCTATTGTGTTATGTTTTTGTGCTGGAGTACTATCAGTAATCTTTCTTTTGTAAGATTGTATACATAATGTTTGTTCATGTTTGGTCCATAGATGAAATGGAGTGAGATGGAGACAGAGACGAATGCTCAGTTCATCATGTCACCTACGTATGTGAATGGGTGTCAGCAAACGGAAGCCTACCACACCTAAGTTACTAGCAGACATTCCACTGAATAAGAGTTTTCTCAAGAAGATTACCTACTATAATTATCAACTTCAGGTTTGTTACGGGTGCCATCCAATCAAAATGTTCAATTAAGTACAGGCGACATGTCCTACTTTTAAGACACTCTCTCTGCCAACAACTGCAGGTATAACATGAAAATGTTTCAAGACAAATGCAACTGACAGCCCTCAACCCCCCCCCCCCCCACACACACACACCCAAAATTACTATATTAGTATTTTGTAGTTTGTACTACTTTGAAAATATTGAGATTTTGAAGCTTTACATGGTTGAAGAACAGTAGGAGTAAGATTAATTATCTTTCAAGAGTAGTAAATAGCATTGGTTCTGAGAACTGGCAGTGACATTACTTTACGTTTCAATCAGTATACTCTGATTGTCTTCAGGGGGATGAAGATGATCAGAGTATACCGATGGAAAAGTTATTCCACCACCAGTTGTTCTAAGAACCAACACTATTAAACTGTAGAGATAGTTACATGGTGCTACCACAAATCTTACTCCTACTGTATACAAACATGTATTCTTAGATAAATATGCATAATGATATTGACACTAGCCCAACATGCTTTTCAAAAACCATCATGATGATGATAAATCAACATGTAAAAACACTATGAAAATAGTTTGCCAGGGTTGAAGGTAGCCAGATCAACTTATTCAGCGTTATTATGGGCATAAAGTCACAGAGTTGATTTTGGGTAGAAGGGGACTACATGTATAGGATTTGGATTAAACTTGGCTGCATATTCAAAGGGCAGGAAGTGGGGGTTATATTGATTGGTGGGGGGAGGGGGGGGGGTGGGGAGCTAGGGTTACTGAAGACACTGAAGCATGGAGGAGCATATAAACATTTTCCCCATTCTTTGTTTTCCAACTTTACCAAGAAAAAGTTACCCTGTGAGAGAAGAGTCTTTACACTCCTGATATTTCCATGTTGTAAATAATGTTTCCCTACATGGAACATAATAGAAAGTTGGCTAATAATTGTGCATTTCATCCATGTTCATGTATCAGGTACCACAGAGTCTACTCAAAGCACAGGCGTATAGTAATTGGGTGGAGAAGAAACAATACAGCGTATGTCAAATAGCTAATGTCTGCAGTCTTCAACATGTCAAAGCTTGTATGGATGTCAGCTAATTAGCCTTTCATTAGAAAGTTTTTAAGAGTTGTCAAAAAGTAAATAATACCCAAAAGTAAGGCCACAAGTTCTAATTAGCCAATTGACAATTCAAACAAAATTTAATGTAAATACATCCACTTGATCAAATCTGATAGTTGCTTGCCCTTTTCATTTTGTTTAAGAAAAACCTTTAAATTCTAGATTTAAATGAAGCCAACATTGGTATTTATGTCTTGGTATTAAGTCTTGTACAAAAATAAATTGAATGGATGGACTGCATGTTTATATACCGAGAGTGATCTTTATTTATAATATACTTCACTTTTAACTCAAGTTTATAATGGACAAAAATATAATGATAAATTGAAAATGATAGTAACACTGTAATCAAGCATCTCCTTATTGTGACATGTTCATAAATTTTCTTTGTTTTCAACCTATACTGCAAATAATTAAAAATCATTAATAAAATTTGAAACAAATTCTACATTGCTTTTTACATTTTCAAGGTTGTACACATATTTGGCAAAATGTCTGTAGCTGCATCCATACTATAGAATTACAAGATCAGATGCCATTTTGTACATAAATTTTTAGACATTAAAAAAATCAAGAGTTGTATGGGTGCTTGTAAATTGCTAATAAAACAATGAAATACATTTTTATTTTAACTGTCCATTTGGTTTCATGACTTGACTTTTGTGGGTCCACTCCTCCCCCCCCTCCACAATCAATTGAAACCACTTTACTGACCTGTTTAACCTATTGTAAACAATCTAACAATGAGTGTACATGGTCTTACACATATAACTAGTGAAATGACTTCAGTGTAAATGAACCCAACAATGATCATTTATTGACAAGAAAACAGAATCAATCTGCATAATAAATGTGCGCTCTGTATGTACGATTTAGTGACAGTTCGGAATGGGTGACATTCAGGGGCTGTTATTGGAATCGGTAATTTTGGAATAAAATGTCTGCTGCCCCCGAGGTTCTTGGTGATGGCATGTACTGCCACTGGTGATGAACCGACACATTTGTTTTCTAAAATTCTTTGGAGTATCATTGCAGCACTATAGAATCCAAGAACTGGGGAGGGGGAGGGGCAAACAAGCAATAAATGTAAGGGGCCCAGACATATGTTGATTCCAAATTACCAATTCCATTGACCGAATCGAGAATCACACCCAGCATCAATTCTGCGTAGCTGAAGTAGCAAAATGTTTGTCCTCTTTCTGAAAAAGATTTAAGAGTGAACAGAGGAGTAAGGGCTTAGATTTAAATAAATTCTAAATTATCAACAATCACTGTGAAATAAATTAAAACATTTTTTAACTGATAATGATATGGATTGGAAAGGTGGTTAGACCCCCTTCTATTAGACTGAAATGCCAGTACTGCTATAGCAAAAAAATTACATATTATACTAAACCTTAATTTTGTTGTAATAAACAACCATTAAAACTAAATAAAATGTTCATCATTGTATTTGATAATGAACATTGACTTCAACCCTGTAACACGTTAACATTAGATCTCATGAAAAATAGCGTAAAAACCAACCTGTGAAAATTTATTAAAAATAGGTGCTCCCCCTCGTGTTTCACAAAGTTATATCTGGGAAATTCTTGTATTTACAATGTCTGTTTTTTTCGTTTTTTTCTCTAAGATAAAACTAGGCCCCCTAAAA
The DNA here is from genome assembly GCA_029582265.1 of Zoroaster sp. YZ-2022. Lineage (NCBI taxonomy): Eukaryota > Metazoa > Echinodermata > Asteroidea > Forcipulatida > Zoroasteridae > Zoroaster > Zoroaster sp. YZ-2022. The sequence continues at coordinate 100,705,701 of CM055816.1, read as the reverse complement.
CTTAAAAGCATTTCGGACAAAATAATTTGGTCATTAGGCCTAAGCCGCCTAGTATGTGTCCCAACCAAATAAAAATGTTTGATAATATTTTGAGAATATGAGAATCTAAAGCAAAATTGAAGCTTCCCTTTCACAATTTTTTCTTGTCAAATATGTAGAGTATGTAATCGGGGGTTTGGGCAATTTCACATAATTGCCAGGGGACATTGTCATGATTGTGTTCATCATGTTACACATGTTCTGTCTACCGATGGCAATGTAAACTATCATGAATGATTGAGATAGCAAACCCAGAATCCACCATGTCCAGATAGATGCTGCTAAGCACCGGTTTGTTCAGTCTATGCCTTTCTCCATGGTTGATCCAAGGTCTATCATGCCTAATATTAAGCATTTTCCTCACTTTTTTGGATGATCTTGGACGTCGACGTGCATCTGGTTGCAATCGAATCCTGGAATTCTGTGATCGTTCGTGTGTTTACAACGGATACAAAACATGTAAAGACTGGAACCTTGTTCCTCTTGTTACAATCACGACGGTGTGCAATGCAGAAGTACCAGTCTAAATACAATCTGCCATAATGCCGTACAGGTTTCACGGTCGTAGACTACTGGAAATGCGTATACGTGACCTTTGACATTATTGTTGTTTTTTGGACATTTCTCGATAATTACATGATACCCAGATTTAGTTTTTTGAAGAAAACCTTCCAAAAAGGATGATCTATCATTCTATCAATCCCATTTTTGCACTTTTAGGGCGGTGTGTACCTTTAAGTAGGGTTTTCAGTTCGTACGTGCTTGACCGAAGCCCTCCACACGCACAGCGCATCGCCCGCAACAAAAAACATCAAAATTTTAAATCAAAAAATTATATTACTTTTACCTGTCGAAATCTTACATGTAATAGCTCATTGGAAAGCTTATAGTTTCAGCTATCCAACAATGTACATAAAATAGCAATCGGAAGTACGTGCGAAAGCCTAGGTTTTTATGAATGAACCACTCTCGTCCTGCCCAGCCTTTCGCGAAGTGTTCCGAGATCGGGCGCATTCAGCCCGTAAAATTTGCCGCGTTCTGCTATGCTGAGGTCATCCACTTCGGAGCTGTCTCCACGCCCGAGTACATTGTGATTGACATGAAAACGGGTTTCCCTATTGAGTCGAACGGCTCCTTTACATACCCATGGCCATGCTTGCTCGATCTCCATAGCTACTCTACAACCGGAGTTACGAAGAGATAACAAATTAAACACCGTTTTTTGAGGTGAAATCTTCAAGTTGAAAGGTAAGAGCATTGTCTGAATGAATTTTACACCTCTTTTCTATCACATGTGAAAGTTTTGAGCCGGCTGTATTACTTGATTTAAATAAAACAGGATTCCTCAAAAACTACTCGTCCGATTTTCTTGATTTAAAAACCATTGTATTTCTTTCATCAAGACCTTTAATTTGATATAAATATTGAGCATATTGGTTAAGGAATAATTGTTCACCTGAAAACCCTACCTTTAAAAGTTTAAGAAGTCATGTTGCCTAATAATACTACTTTACTAGTCAGTAACTAGTAGGCCTATTAGTAATACTACTTATACTAGGCCTACCGTCAATGACCGTCTAGTCAATCATCATGTTCATGCAGTGCTTCCACTTTTCAAATCTACATTTCCTTAGATTTACAGAAACATTTCCTTAGATTTCCTTAGATTTTTTTCCCGATGTTCCTTAGTTTTACTTAAATCATCAAAAGTGTATTAGCCCCTGTATGCATACACAGTTCAACGGCGCACCCAAGGGGGGGGGGGGCTTGGGCAGGCGCGTAGCCAGCCCTGTCGGTCCGGGGGGGCAAAATTAAGATGATCGTCCCGATTTCATGGTTTAAATTTAATTGCGAAATACTGAATAATATTGAATCAAAACAATCGATATATTGTACAAACATGATCATCTGTGATTTATTGTTCTTTCCTTGGATCTATACTGTCTGAACTGTTGCTATTAATTTCTACACTGTCATGACTGTGATGAACTTAAACATTCATAATTAATCGTATTCGTAATGTATATATATACACACCGTTTACAACACACATTACACTGAAAGTTATTCGTGTACATGTCGTATAAAAACCTTTAATAAAACGTTGTAAGACAAGTTGTAAATACGTTCTGCACGTAACCCGAGTACATACCGGTTCATTGTATTGATTCAAATTTCAAGTTTTTAATGTTTTAATGTTTGTTTCTATATAAATTCGTCTCTAATTAACAAAAAAGTTGAAAGATCCATCTGTAAGGTCCATATTTTATGAGCAATTTATATATCTCTCATTAGTGCATTTTGTTGCCTTTCTTGTAATGTCAAAATATATTTTTGCTGCCAATGGCGAGCGTTTCTATCCCGGGTTCCTATTCAAATGAAACAAAAAAAATGAATCACCACATCCCCTGTTTATCAGCAACTATTACACTAAATTTGAGTTGCCATTCGCCGAGGAACAGACATCATACTAAAGTCCTCAATGACTGCGCCAAAATCAACGTGCTCTGCGAAGTCGCGTTCTATGCTGAGAAGTGCCAGTGATGACAGCCTCTGCTCCGACATAGTGGATCTTAAATACGACTTCGTTAGCTTCAATCGACTGAACGACCGCTCACTTGAAGCAGAGGAAATTGCGATTGTACCAAAAATTCTATACAGAGTACATTATATTTGGCAGCAATTTAATTTAGCGAATTGGGCCTCCTAGCGAAATTAAATTGCTAGCGAAATTAACTTGTTTTACAGTATTTGATAAAGTGATTTCCGGGACAAAAACCGGGTATAAAAACTTCAGATCTAACTTCCCTTCCTCAATCCTCCCTCTCCCGTCTCCCTTTATCAATTATTCACTCCCTTTACCATTCCCTAAATCATCCTTCCTCCCTCCCTAAATCTGCCTGCCTCTGCATCCTTCGTCCCAGGTCCGTCCTTCCCGCCCTTTCCGGTCCCTTACCCTCTCCGGCTCCCTCGGCTCCCTTCCTTCCCTTACCCTGCCCTACCGCCGTTTCCACCCGCTAACCTTGCCTGCCTTAAGTTAGGCTGCCTTGGTACTCGTCCCAACGGTCCTATCCATCCTTTCTTCCATTACCAAGGCCCACATTTCCTTCTCTCCTCCCCCTCCCTCCCTCCTCCGTCCTCCCTCATTTCGTCAATAATCCCTACTCTTCTAATTTCTTTCTTTACCTCTTTCGTTTTTTCTCCCTCGGAGTCCCTCGGAGTCCCTCCCTCAATTTCCCCTCCTTTTCTCTCTTCCTTTCCTTTTCTCTTTTCTTTATTTTTACCGTCGATTTTACTTCTATTTTTTTTTCCGGGGGCAGTCTGCCCCCCCTTCCTGGCTACGCTACTGGGCTTGGGGGCAGGCCCCCTCCAAGAGGTCCCCGGAAAAAAAAAGGGACAAAAGAAGAAGGAAAAAAGGAGAGAGAGAGGGGGAGGAGAAAAAGTTGCAAATGTTTTTTTCCAGCCCTTTTCATCTTATGCCACTGGAATTTTTCTTCTTTCTGCCAAAATTATTTTATTATGATGTCTCATGAAATCTCACTATAATTGTTTAAATTTGCAACAATAACATAAACATTTGAAACCAACGTGCCAATTTGTCCGGGCTAAAATATATTTTACGTGGTTCCCGCATTTTTCAAATTTAAGTGTTTTCCCTTTTCAAGGAATGCCGGACAAGTGTAAGGATAAAGTAATGCATTTTGTTTACCCACAATTTATTTTTAGATGATGTATAATGAATATGCATGAACATGTAACTCTGGTGCAACGACCAGATCCAATCTTATTTTATCATGTGTTGTTTCCTTTTCTCCATTTTCTTTAACTCGGCTGTGTGCAGGGCATTAAAAAGGCCTGCAATCCTACCCTTTCAAATTACACATCACATACATGCCCAGGTTAGGGTTTTAGTTTTAGTTTAGTAATCTGATATAAATAATTATTATGTGACACCGTTTTAGCAAAAAAGAAGAAAAAGATTACCGGTAGGATCTGGATTTGCCGCCCACTTGTTCATGGAATTTGCCGCCCATTGATGGAAAGTAGGTAGCACCGCCCGGAATGATCTCTTCAACAACGTCCGCTATATAATTATTTAAAGCAAAAAATCTTGCCGACGATATACACTCAAGTTCATGTTTATCAAGAGGGAGTATTACTGAAAAATTGCAATCCAGACTCAGAGATTGGCTTCATCGGTAAGTATAATCAATTGGAAGTCCAGTGGGCTGTTTTGCAGCACTGTACACAGATTACACCAACAATACCACAACATTCTGGAAACCATGCGGGCACCAGCCTAACCCAGATGAGTGGCAATAAGTCTAACATTATATACTTGGGCCCTATTTCTTGTTTTTTGAGCCTATATTGACAATCTGACGAACATCCATTATAAATAAGTTTAGAACTAAATATATATGCCCCTATACTGAGTACAAAAAAATAAACACCATGTTAAAGATTCAAATTAAGGGCTAGCATTAAAATAAAAAAAAATTAAATTAAAATGTGTAATTTTGATTTGTACTTTCTCAGAAATTAAGAATGAGCACCAGTGGGCCCCCACCCAAGAAACTGAAGCAAGCCAAATTAAGCTTTGCCCCAGTAAGCAAAGAGAGTAGCTCTAAAGACACCCCTGATGACTTCGGCATCCTTAAGTCCGTTCCACAGCGTGGAAGCAGTGAAAACTCAGACGACTGCAATAAACAAATTGAGTCTGCCACAGCTGTCATAATAGAAGGGTCTAACTGTACAGGTTTCACAAATAAGTACGAGATTGAAAACTACAGTAAAGCGCACGGGAGGAAATTGCTAGACGATGAAACAAAGTTGGCCCTCATTACAGACTGCTGGGTACCTGATTCCTCCTTCAACTTCCCACAGTGTGCAAATTCTAGGAGACGATTTCAACATAGCTGGCTAAAACGATACAACTGGTTGGCATACAGCGATGCAGAGAAGGGTGTTTTCTGCAAACCGTGTCTCATCTTTGCCCCTGAATCTGCCGGAGCACACGGCAATCAAATAATTATTAAAAACCTTAGTAAGCACTCCCTGTAACAAATACAAAGACGCAATTGAAGTCTTCAACAAGCACAACAGTGCAAAGTATCATGCTGATGCTGTCAACTCATGTCAGATGTTTCTCAAGGTTGTGATAACAAGGTACCAAGCATTGACAATCAACTTGACAACACAAGACAACAACAAATAATAACCAATAGACAGCGTATCAGACCTATGATTGAAACTGTGCTCTTTTGGGAAGGCAGGAAATTTCATTTCGTGGTCACCGAGACAGCAACAGTATCGCCAACATCGCCAACACATCCACGGAAAATGATGGAAACTTCAGGTCAGCCCTTCGTTTCCGCATCAACGCTGGAGACAATTATCTGAAGAGGCACATAGAAACTGCAGGAGGAAACGCCATGTACACAAGTTGGAACACACAAAATGAGATCATCAACACCGTTGGAGATATTATCTCTGAAAAGATAGTTGATGAAGTGAAGGATGCGAAATACTTCAGTGTATTGGTGGATGAGACAACAGACTGTTCCACAAAAGAACAAATGAGCCTGTCAGTGAGATATGTGCATGATGGCAAAGTATGTGAGAAGTTTTGACTTTTGTAACAGTGAATGATCTCACAGGACACGGACTTGCGAAAAGCATACTTGACATACTCCATGAGAAAACTCTAGATCCCATGAATATGCGTGGTCAAGGTTATGATGGGGCTTCGGCTATGAGCGGGCAATTTAATGGAGTCCAAGCATGTGTAACCTGGAAAAATGGTTCACCAGGGTAACAACGACAACGGGGATAGCTACAGCGAGAGGAACATGGATCTAATGATAGGGTCGCGAATTTTCCTTAAATAAATTGGGACAAGTAAATAATATTTCTTTCTTAAAAAAACTGAACTGTGAATTTATTATGATTCCTCGAATTAGTAAACAAGTAAAAGAAAGTGCGATAATAAAAAAACTAGTTCTGCCGAACCAAAGTAAATCGAGTCAACTTGACCAAGGAGATTTCAGCAAATTGAATTAAAGAAAGAAAAACTTTAAAATCACCAATTAAAACCAAATTAAAAAGTACTAGAAAAATCAACTTAAATCGAAAATTCGAACTGAAATTCGAGCTGAAAATGAAATGCAAATTGAAGTTTAAACTAAAAAAAACAACTTAAATGCAAACTAAAAAACCAAAACCCCAAAACCAACACAGCGCTAATAGTGAATTACTTTTAAGCACATTCAGACATTAACCTATAAATACAATGAAAGATACCAAAATGATTAAAGATACAGTACATGAGATCAAAATATGAAGAAACAAAAAATAACAAAATGACTTATGATACTAACTCTTACAAATTTAAATAAGATTACACTTTTAAGAAACTCTATATCACAAAGGCAACTAACCCAATGAGTTGCCTGTGCATACAACCATGGATCTAATTCTACCTCCATGATACCAACCCTATGGAGCTCATTAAATATGCAAATCCTCCTACTTATCTTGAGGACAAAAGGAAGCTACAGTATATGCACATGGCATGGTTAGTGGAGCTAATCTTGATAAACAACTCACATATGTAGGTCTAACTAGCATAACAATTATAGAAAACAAATGCAAAATATAAATTGATCCTTAAAAAGATATATGACATGAGTCCAAAGTTCATGGCTAACCAGGTTTTCGATGCAGTAGAAGAGTTTCAATTAAGAAGATACTTTGGAAAATGTTTCACAAAAAACTCTTGGCAAAACTTAACTTCATAAATCTTAACAAAACATCAGTGACAAAGTTCTAGGTTTTGAAACTCTATACTGAAAGTACAAATCACCTTTTAAAAATGAGGTTATATTTCCAATATCTGAAAGGTTTTAGCCCTAATTCTATAAAGATCAAAACATAAACAAAAGTCTTAAGATCCCTAAACAAAATAAATACAGTAATCTAAACATCTTGAGGTAATACATATTATCTAATGAAGTCATTTATACATCTGTATAAAAGAAATAACTAAAGACAATTTTAAAGGAAAAACTCACCATATTATTGAGCAGCAAATGGGAAACAAGGCAGCTAGTGTCCGTAACTTTAAAACCACATGCTTTCTGTCTGCTGCCTAACGGCCAGGTCAGTGCCAGGACAATATACATTTACTAAAATTAACCAACTTAAGTCAGGGAACCACGCAGGTGAATGGTCTGGTACACTAAAACAATAAACTATAAAGTAAACCAAATTTAGTCATGGGGCCAATTAGGTGAACCACTCTTATAACATAAGGAGATAAGAAAACAATTATATATAAATGACAGGAGGAACTTCCCATTTTACTTAGGGGAAAAAATAAAATCCACCAGCAAAAATAAGTATAAGTACAGGAGAATTCCACCCCCCTACACAGACTTTTCTTAACTTAGTGTATGTTGAAGGGAAAAGTTGATTGTAGGTGGGCACCCCTGTCTCATGGTCACCAAGACAAAGTCGCTGTCTGGACATTCCTTTGGCCATTATGGTAAAGTAGTTAACTCAATGCTCTGGGGTCTTATAAGTGCACACTGACTAGAGTTTGTTTATAATACTAGTCTTCTTGGGTAGAGCTAGGATGGACTTAAATTACCTTGTTTTGATTTGATGTTATGTTTTCCTTTACTTTAGATTAAGTAACAGAGGGGCCACTCTAAATAATACAGTAACTCTGGGGAGCCACCTTAAGTAAATTTCACTCCTCTACACATGCATATAAGAGAGAAGAACCCACTCGCAGTGTACACACATTGTGCAAGTCATGTATTAAAAGTGGTTGTCTCTCATGGTAACTTACCTACAATACTAAACACGATCAGCACCATTCAGGAGATTTGTTCGTTTTTGGTTCTTCGGCCAAGAGACAAAGCCTCTAAGTGACTACATCACCAAGACGGCCCCAGAGTCGTCACACAAACGTCTGAAAAAACTATGCACCACAAGATGGGTTGAGAGGCACGAGGCTGTTAACGTCTTCTATGAACTCTACGTCCCTATAGAGGAGGCCCTTGAGTATGTGTCACATAATGGTGACAGATCATCGTCGCAAAGAGCGTCCACATTGCTTACTGCTCTCAGATCTTCAGTATTTATCGTGGCCACAACCATACTAAACCGGCTCAGTCAGCGGAGTCCTCCTAAGGTTTTCAGTCCACTTTGAAAGATGCGCCAAACTACAGTACATATTGCCTGCATACTGCAATGATACCAACTTCAATCAACTCCAGGACATTGTACAAATGTACGCACAAGACATCGAATCTGAAGGCATAGTGAGAGGCGAGTTTGATATGTGGTGTGCGCGGTGGAAAAATGCTGTCGGTAGTGTACCATCTACACCTACAGAGACTCTGACTTCAGTACCAGGATTGGCGGACCTGTACCCGAATATACACACACTTATCACGATATTTGCAGTCATCCCTGCTACCTCAGCTACTGCAGAACGCACCTTCAGTACCCTTCGTCGCCTTAAATCCTACTTGAGGTCAACCATGAGCAACCAGCGTCTGACAGGCCTTGCTTTGATGGCTGTACATAGAGCAATAGATGTGGACATCGATGACGTCATAAATCGGATGGCACTAAAGCGTCGTAGATTGGACTTTTCACTTTAATGTTATTGCTCATAGATTTATTAAGTAAAGTTGTACATTTGTCACAAATAAATGATTTTTTTTTCAATCTACAACTATAGGTATCATAAATGAAGGGATTAGGAGCCAGTTTTTGAACACCCTTATTATTATACCCTATGCCTCTACCTAACCAGTTTTTGAACACCCTTACATCCTATGCCTCTACTAGGACTATAGAGGTTAAAAATTGCTGCCCCCTATTATACTAATGGCACCGTGGTCACGTGGTTAGACTGCAGGCCGGGCTTGCAATCACAAGGTTGTGAGTTCGGAATCCCAGGCTGACCGCTGATTTCACAATACCTATATTAAGTATTGTCGTCTAGTTACTGAATCACAATTGATTGATTTGTGCAGTTTATAATTATAGACGATACACTAATGTTTGTGTGTGAGTGAGATTGGCTTTTGCCAGCTTGGCGTTTATGCCCCTCCATGGGAGGTTACCGAGTTCCTAATGGGAAGATCCATCCATACATATTAAACATACATACAACCTAAAATTACATACATACATATACATACTAGGCCTAGTTGATTTGTGAGAGTAAAATGTTCTTTGAGCCCCCCCCCCCAAGACAAAATCCTGGGTGCGCCGTTGACACAGTTTGCATAATTATGTGAAAGTTGCAGTTGGCAGTTTTTGCACGCCTTCCCCATCAGTTGGTGCCCTGCAGCCTAGTGTAACGTTAATTCTTTAAATACGAGCCCGCGGTGGTCACTTACCAGACATACATTAGGCCAGCCTAGGTAGCATGAAAATCTGACGTCATGCTTAGCCCATGGCTGTGCCTAACACATGCGGCCGGCAACTAGGCTGTTTGTGCCGTGCCTAGTCAAATCTGCGTCAATACTATACAGCGCGCAAACTGACCGAGGGTATAATAAGTGTTAATTTTTATGCAACATTATTTCGTAAAAAAATATCGAATATTTACGAACATTCCTTAGAATTTCCTTAGAATTAACGGCATTTCCTTAGATTTCCTTAGATTTCTTTATTTCCTCAGAAATTTCTTTAGAGCGTCAAAACATTTCAAAATTTCCTTAAAATAAGGAAATTTCCTTGAAAGTGGAAGCACTGTGTTCATGCGGTACTACTAATTGCCGACCCCTGCCGACATCTACCGACAACTCTTAAATGCGCTCGAGATACGACATGGACTGTGCCATTATACACGAGGGTGATGGTAACCAAGGAGAACAATAAGTCGGCAGGGTCGGCAGTTAATAGGACAATGAGAATGTCGGTAGGTTTTAAGGTTGTCGGTAGATGTCATGGCGGGTCGGCAATTAGTAGGACCCTATAATAATCACAACAAGTTAGAAACTTCCACCTGTTCACTTTTTGAGAAAATATTCCAGTAATCACTGGACTTGCACTTTGCAGCTCGCTCACACTCACAGACCATGGTCATGGAGAATCTAACAGAGATGACCCCATGACCCCAACATGACAACATGACCCCAGCATGACCCAGCATCAAAATTGTACGACCGGCTAGCTCTCTGGATAGATCGCTGTTTCTGATCTAGACTTGGTTCCAAGTCTGTGATCGTGGTTTTTGTCTGCCTGAAGACCAATGTCGCATTAAATAAAGCGCCCTCTTGTGTATTAACATCCGACATTGACCTTCGACCTTTGAGATCGCGAGTTAGGCTGTGATAGCCAGTATATAGTAGCGGTAAATGGCGTTTTGCGTGGCTGATGTGCTGGTAGACAAAAATAACAGCGATCTCAGACTTGAAATCAAGTCTATTTCTGATCAACATTGCTGCTGCAGCCAATAGCCATAGCCGTATCTAAATTCGGCCGGCCGGCCGTCTGTCCATTTTGTCATAAAACGGCGCGTATGATATGGAGGCTACATTTGGATTATATAAATACCTATAATTTTAACTGAATGAAAAATGAGGTCTATTAATTATACTAATTTAATAAATTTAAATAATACAAAAATTGTTTAATTTAGTATAATATATTTTTTAATAAAATAAATATATTTAAGCCGAATATTCAGCTGTTGGAAGTCTGTTTATTTACAAATGACAAGAACAAGATATCAAAGGTCATACGTCAAACTGTGATTATCTATTATTTTGATTTGGAAGCGGTAATCCGTCAGAGCTAACGTTAAATCCTATACTATAGCCATAGGCCTAGTATCCAATTTCCTAAATTAAACAAGAAAACGTGAAGATGGGTATAATTGAGAGTTAAGATACTTCACGAAGAGGGATTGTTTTCAAATGTTGTGATCTTGGTGAGTATAACTTGTAAGTTGTAGGCCTAATGACCAATTCAACTTCAACCCCCACCCCCTCATCACAAGCACGTACGTAGGGCTACGTAGGAACTAAATTTAGGGTTTTCAGGTGAAAAATTATTCCTAAACCAATATGCTCAATATTTATATCAAATTAAAGGTCTTGATGAAAGAAATACAATGGTTTTTAAATCAAGAAAATCGGACGAGTAGTTTTTGAGGAATCCTGTTTTATTTAATCAAGTACATGTAGGATATAGGGCCTGCCCTAGACCTAGTGACTAGTGTATATGTTGAGCGCAATTTTTGAAGATGCGCAGTTTTTAAATTTGCGCGCGCAATTTTTAAAATCTGCGCGCACGCATTTTTTGAAAATCAAGTTTGCGTGTGCAAATTTAAATTGCGCGCCACGGACACGATATGCTATTTATACTGACACGAACTATGGTATTGGTAGACATGAATTTAACGTCGGCGTCAGATGCATGGCGGCCGATGTTACGGCAGCATCATGGCGGTAGTAGATGTCGACGATTTTTACGAGTTCTGTAGAGGTCAGTTTCCGTCAGACTCCTCTACAAGCCTGACAGTTAGAAGAGAAAAAGGAGACAAAATTATAGCCTATTTAAAGTTGGGTCATGTTTGAAGCGACAAGAGGAAAATACATTTTCGGATGTGTTTTCATAGGGAAATATCTAAACCTCTGAACGCTTCTTCCCAAATTTTAAAAGAAAATGTCAGATTACGAAGCAATCTATAATTTCGCATTCTTCACACACATCTGAGAGACTACTGGATAAGATTTGTTCATTATAAAGTTAAACGATATCACACTATTAAGGTCAATGGGAGATTATGTTGTCACATATGGTGCACGCGTCCGAACCTTTACGCGGAGGAACTAAGTACTGAACAAACATACAATGCCAGCCTCGGTCGACTTTTTCTTCTTTTATGTAGACAGACATTGCCATCATCTTTATAATTTTAGTAGAGAAAATTAATTGTTTTAATTTCAACAAATTGGGGAACAGAATGACCAATTCCTGTGTACAAAAGAAACAATAGGCAGCACGTTGATCGATCGCGATCACTATACAACCATGACCAACATTGCCTGTTGCGGTCAAAAATTTACATTCTGAAATAATATATATTTTTTTCAAGGATCCCCCTTTTTGACTCATCTTAACAAAGATATTAGAACAAAATAAAATTCCCATTGAAAATCATAACGACAATGGCAATTTCGGACTGCAGGAAAAAAAAATCTAGTCGGACTTCAGATTATAAGTTATAACGCCCCCACACGTTCAAAAATACGGGCAATAGCCTTTCCATTTTTGATAAACAAACCACACAGGTGTATGGGCGGCCAAAAAGTTCTAAACACTTGAATTTGTTGTTAACAGAAATTGTGATCCAAATCAAAATGTTAGACGAATCTTTTGAAAGGTAAATGCATCCATCTTATTTTGCTTGTTCCTAATACTAGACTGAGTACTGTTTTAAATATTTTCTAACATTTTTGCAAAGGTTTGTCATTCTGTTTTGTTTTACGTTCTGGTTTTCCATACTTTTGCAAAACCTTGAATATCCCAGCATCCTTGTCAAGCGCTTGTCACAACTGAGAAATTTAGAACTTACGGTTTGTGTGCAACCCTGGTGACTCGACTATCTACGTAAGTTTCGAAGCAAAAATAACACTTCAGACAGAAATTAGGATCACTCTAGAACGCTACTGGGTCATTCCGTGTCAAATCACCTAAGGGTCCCCTGGTGACCCCCTCAGATTTAGCTGAAAAATTTGAAAACATAGCTTCATCCTTCAAACTCAGACAAACAAAATTTCAGAGCCAAATTCCAAGCGGATTGGGATTTACGGCCCTCAAAGGGCATTTCACCTCCATTTTTGACAAATGCAAATGTTGCCTACACTTTTACACTAATTTCATTTGCTCATACTTATTTGAAAAAGATATGAATCTCAAAGTTGATTTATTGGGTAAACTCTGCCTGTTCTCTTCATAAAAGGCATCCAAATACTGTACCTGCATCACATCTTGAGATATCCTCACTTTCGAAAACCCTGCTTTAATTCTTCAACAAGTACTGAATTGGAATTTGGACCCCTATTCTTCAAATAATTTCAGAATGTTATACAACACTACATTTGTATAATATAACAACTGGTGTATCATATACAGCAAGCACATCAATTTAAAAGGGCATACAGTGTTTAATGGTGGGTCAAATATGGTCCGTAGGAAAAGAATACTAAAATCCGTTTTCTGACCCAGGGATGACCCGTGGTCAGTTAAATTTTTGTTTCAAATTTTAACAGTAGAAACATACATATATAAAACTCCATTTGTGCCAAATTAAAGTTTTGTTCTCACCTATATCATATTTCAGTATATATTTTCAGTAATGGAAGTAGTCCCTTTATGCTTATACCATTCATAAATAACTCACCAACTAATAATAATATTCACAGTTTACTAAAAACCTTTCTTTATTTTAACCTCCTATTCTCAATAGCTTGGAATGCATACATACTGTATGTCTAATATATTACAATAATTCAGAAACATTTCTAATTTGTTTATTGTTTCCCATTTTTCAAACATAGAATTCCTTAAAGCTGAGGTTGATGCATGTCCTGTACGTAAAGCTGAACTTTGTGCAACATGTCTCAATGGGCTGAGGCTAACAGTGCATACAGAAGACTACTGTTACAGAGGTAATATTATTAATATTAACCCTAACCACCCAAATCCTGCAAAATCCTCCAAGGCACTTTTGGAAAAATTCCACACTGTTGGAAACTGGTACTTTCACCTCTTCAAATGTATCAAGAATTACTACCTGGCAAGAAGTACAGTCCATAAGTGCTGAATATGAAGATCAACAAAATTCAAGAACTTAAATGATGGACTGGGGATTAAAAGTATTCATTAACCCTAAACTTCCAAATCTCCAAAATCCTCTTTGCAAAAGTGAAGGATTTTGAAGGATTAACGTTATGTGCATGTTCTTTGCTAAAGTGAAGGATTTTGGAGGATTGAGGTTATTAGGCATACATGTACTTTCCTTTCCATGGTACATGTACATCCATGTTTGTTGTAGTGATTGCAAGGCCAGTGCTTGGGTCAATGGACACTGTTTATTGCTCCATGCATGCAGGGAGGGTCTCTGGCCATGTACATTTATCACAGATTAGAAACACATGTGTGCATACATGTCATGTGCTTGCTACGACGAAGGATTTTTTGGAGGATTCAGGTTATGTGTAAGCAAATGGGCCTAGGAGTTAGGAAGGATTCAGGTTATGTGTAAGCAAATGGGCCTAGGGAGTTAGGAAGGATCTGGGTTATGTGTAAGCAAATGGGCCTAGGGAGTTAGGAAGGATTCAGGTTATGTGTGACAAATGGGCCTAGGGGTTAGGAAGGATTCAGGTTATGTGTAAGCAAATTGGCCTAGGGAGTTAGGAAGGATTCAGGTTATGTGTAAGCAAATGGGCCTAGGGAGTTAGGAAGGATTCAGGTTATGTGTAAAGCAAATGGGCCTAAAGGGGGTTAGGAGAATCAGGTTATGTGTAAGCAAATGGGCCTGGGAGTTAGGAAGGATTCAGGTTATGTGTAAGCAAATGGGCCTAGGGAGTTAGGGAAGGATTCAGGTTATGTGTAAACAAATGGGCCTAGGAGTTAGGGAGAATCAGGTTATGTGTGGCAAATGGGCCTAGGGAGTTAGGAAGGATTCAGGTTATGTGTAACCAAATGGGCCTAGGGAGTTAGGAAGGATCCGGGTTATGTGTAAGCAAATGGGCCTAGGAGTTAGGGTCAAAGAAATCGGGATGTGTTATGCGTGGCAACTTTATGTATAAAAGTTCCTATTTTAAATTTAAAAATACAAGTATCTTTTGTGATGAAACTTTCTCAGGTAAGTTTTGTGATATAGTCCATAGAGGGACTAAATCATTTTGTGATATAGTCCATGTAGAGGACTAAATCATTTATAAGATAGTCCATGTAGAGGGACTAAATCATTTTGTGATATAGTCCATGGGACTAAATCATTTATAAGATAGTCCATGTAGAGGACTAAATCATTTTGTGATATAGTCCATGCAGAGGGACTTCATTTATAAGATAGTCCATGTAGAGGACTAAATAATTTATAAGATAGTCCATGTGAAGGACTAAATCATTTATACTTTCTTGTTGGAAAAAAATATGAAAATTTCAAAAGCGGACTTCCTGAAACGGTTCTGAATTTTGCACAAAACAAAAATAGTAATATATTTGCACTAAGGAGAATTCAGGATGGTGCAGGCGGTACATACAAGAAGGGAGGCGGAAAATACAGGAAGAGCGGGCGGCACATACAGGAGGGGGCGGCACACATACAGGAGGGATGGCACATACAGGGAGGGATGGCGGCACATACAGGAGGATGGCGGCACATACAGGGGATGGCGGCACATACAGGAGGGATGGCACATACAGGAGGGGGTTGCACATACAGGGGGATGGCGGCACATACAGGAGGGGGAGGGCGGCACATGAGGGGGATGGCGGCACATACAGGAGGGGGATGGCGGCACATACAGGAGGGATGGCGGCACATACAGGAGGGCGCGGCACATACAGGAGGAGGCAGCACATACAGGAGGGCAGGCGGCACATACAGGAGGGAGGCGGCACATACAGGAGGGGGCGGCACATACAGGAGGGAGGCGGCACATACAGGAGGGATGGCGGCACATACAGGAGGTCACGGCACATACAGGAGGAGGCTGGCGCATACAGGAGGGCCGGGCGCCTGGGAGGGAGGCGGGCGCATACAGGAGGGGCGGCACATACAGGAGGGAGGCGGTACATACAGGAGGGCGCGGAGGAGGAGGCGGCACATACAGGAGGGGGCGCACATACAGGAGGCGGCACATACAGGAGGCGGCACATACAGGAGGGAAAAGGGGCAGGGAGGCGGCACATACAGGAGGAGGCGGCACATACAGGAGGGAGGGCGGCACAGGGGGATGGCGGCACATACAGGGAGGATGGCGGCACATACAGGAGGGATGGCGGCACATACAGGAGGGAGGCGGCATACAGGAGGGCGGCACATACAGGAGGGAGGTGGCACATACAGGAGGGAGGCAAATACAGGAAGGGCGTGGCAAATACAGGAAGAGGCAGCACATACAGGAAGGAGGCGGCACATACAGGAGGGAGGCGGCACATACTACAGGAGGGGGCAGGCGGCACATACAGGAGGGGGATGGCGGCACATACAGGAGGGAGGCGGCACATACAGGAGGGAGGCGGCACATACAGGAGGGATGGCGGCACATACAGGAGGATGGCGGCACATACAGGAGGATGGCGGCACATACAGGAGGAGGCACATACAGGAGGGAGGCGGCACATACAGGAGGGATGGCGGCACATACAGGGGGGAGGCGGCACATACAGGAGGGATGGCACACATACAGGAGGGTTGGCGGCACATACAGGAGGGGGAGGCACATACAGGAGGGAGGGGCGGCACATGAGGGGATGGCGGCACATACAGGAGGGAGGCGGCACATACAGGAGGGAGGCGGCACATACAGGAGGGAGGCGCGACATGGGGGATGGCCATACAGGAGGGATGGCGGCACATACAGGAGGAGGCGGCACATACAGGAGGGGCACATACAGGAGGCGGCGGGCACATACAGGAGGGGCAGCACATACAGGAGGGGCAGCACATACAGGAGGGAGGGCAAATACAGGAGGGAGGGCAAATACAGGAAGGTCTTGGCAAATACAGGAAGGGGAGGCGGCACATACAGGAAGGGATGGCGGCACATGGGAGGCGGGATGGCGGCACATACAGGAGGGATGGCGGACACATGGGGGAGGGCGGCACATACAGGAGGCGGGGGCACATACAGGAGAGGGGTGGCATACAGGAGGCGGGCGGCACATACAGGAGGCGGGCACAAATACAGGAGGGCGGGCGGCACATACAGGAGGGGGCGGGCGGCACATACAGGAGGCCTTTATGGGAGGCACATACAGGAGGCGGCACATACAGGAGGCGGGCGGCACATACAGGAGGGGCGGCACATGGGAGGGGGCGGCACAGCTGGGAGGATGGCGGCACATACAGGAGGGATGGCGGCATACAGGAGGGATGGCGGCACATACAGGATGTGATGTTATAAAACTATGAAATATGTACCCCAAAAACATAATTTAAAAGAAAAAATGTCCAATGCCTCTTTGATGACTGCTCAGTCATTAGATCTTTTGTTGAAATGACTCACAACACCTACAACGGCTGTTTGAAAAAAAGCCATTTAGATTATTTATTTTACTGCATTGTGAATCACTGGTAACTTTTAGGCTGCTTCTAAGCCATCATTAAACATTCATAGGAGTGGGTTTACTGAGCGAGGTTAAGCTTTTCGAATTAAACAGCGAAATCATTTGAAAACTACATGTACATGTAACACTAAATTACCCATTTCCTTACTTTTTGTAAATAATAGATTTTTGGCATGTAGAAAACATGATAGATTTAGACCCTCCAGTTGGTACTGGAAAATTAATTTTGAGCCCTGGCTCATGGACTAATGTTTTGTGGAGTGTCTTGGCTGAGCAGTCTAGTGTATTAGTCTGGTTGTGGTGATTGTGTCCTTGAGGATGAGTCATTAGGCCATAGGTTCTGTGTGCTAGAAACAATCAGTACATGTCAAGAAAATCCATAATGACACTTATTGTACAAGATTAAGGGTTTAGCCTGGTGTGTGGTAGCTAATTGATGGTCCACTGAAAATCATGGTGACATAGTTACCATCACTAAATAAAACTATTATTATAATAAAATCAGAGGGTTGTAAAGAACATTTGTTGATTGTTTTATATTCCTTCATTTAGCCAAATCATTGCCCTTTCCTTTTAAAGGAAGGAAAAGCAAATATTTGGAAATAAACATTGTTTTCAAAGGTATCATCAGAAGGTAAATTTTTGTAAAGTGCTATAAATTATTTTATTATGGGAGTTATGGGATCCATCATAAGTTAATTTTGAGACAGTTAAGGCCTTTTCACTGACACCGATAACAAGGTCCTTGGGCAATGGGCCTTATTGTCTGTCGCCTCGGTCGTTTACGATTTTTAACAAACTTTCACACGACTTCCACGCCAAAAACTAACGTCCCTCGTTTTCCATGGAGGTCAAGGTCATGATTGTGCAATCAATATTTCACTGGTACCGCCAAGCTTATTCACTGAACGCTTTCTTCTACGTTACCAGTGGTTTCCGCGAATATACGCGTTGTGCAAAGTCAAAATGTCTTCTTCCCTCAGTGGTCAAACGTTACTTTCTCCCATTTGTTTTCATTTTCCTTCCATTTCCCGACAATTTTATTCTCGTTTTATTATGGATATCGAATCAAGTATACTTGCAACAATTCCGACGGATTCACAGAGCCAGAT
>CM055816.1:100657043-100686710 GCA_029582265.1 Zoroaster sp. YZ-2022 | reverse complement strand
GTGCCGTCTTTGGCAAACAATTTTGATTCAGGCAGATGCCCAGTTCTTGAAATAAAAGCAGTAGTTAGCTGCGACAAAATGTCATCAGTGAGTTCATTGTCGATTGTGTATTTGTCCGAGTATAATTCATTTTATCGCCTTCACGATTGAATGCATTATACTTGGCCATACACATCAATAGGGCGCCCTCCCATCACTTGCGTTCCGTTTTTATCTGGGGCCGCTTTTATGCAAATTACGGTTCCAGGTCTTGCGTAAGCTGAACAGGGCTTGCTCTGGCCAGGCTGGGGATTTGGCAAGCTGCCCAATTCGGGTCGCGGGCTCTTTCAGGAGTGGCCAGCGCTTTGCTTTTATCGCTATGGTGGTCAGCTTCAACCAATTAGGCTGCCCAAAAAATGTTCAGGCAACACTTTGTGATCGGGCGCCAAGTTGTGAATTTCATTTTCGTTGCAGCTTTCCATTAGACGGGATCATCAACCCGCCTCCACCCCTGCACCAACCCATTTTTTTAAGTAGTTCCAACATGGAGGAAGAAAATACAGTGTTTCCTTCCTCCATGGTTCCAACAACGCTCCAGGCGTTATTCATGGGACAAGGACTGCCACTGCCTCATTTTGTTAATTTTTCCTGTAAAATGAAAGCCGAAAATTGTAAGCATAGTTTCAGCTCCCGATAGTCCAATTACGGGGCTATTCCAGCCGCGGGTACAAGCGGTGGAATCGAACAGTGCATTTACGGCTAAAATGTAATGTTGACTTAATTGTCAATAATTATTCACTGTATTTTATTTGTTGGCAAGCTGCCAGGTTCTGACTTGTTGGCAAGCTGCCATGGGGGTCTGATCAGCACATTACAAGTCTTAAATTTTGGGGCAAGCATGCCCTATTTGTTTCATGTAAGTGGTCCCGTGGGCAATGGTGCCCGTCTTTTGGCAAACAATTTTGATTCAGGCAGATGCCCAGTTCTTGAAATAAAAGCAGTAGTTAGCTGCGACAAAATGTCATCAGTGAGTTCATTGTCGATTGTGTATTTGTCCGAGTATAATTCAATGTTACCATGTGGAAGTGGACATTGGTCAAAGTCTTGTAAGCAACTTTGTGACTAACCATGGCACATTATACATTCCTGTCCAGTCTATCACTTCCTGTCATCTTCAAGGTCCGGTTGGCCTCAGTGAACATTGCAACAGAGGAATGGTTGCTGGAAAAAAATTGCTTTAAATAGAATGAACATTTCTCAACCCACAAATTAAGTTGTTAGTGATCAACTCAATGTGGTCAAAAATGTAACTTGTTTTCAAAATAAACTACCAGTTCTGTTAATATATCAGATTGTTTGTAAATAATACATTTTATTCAGTAAGATTTGTTAATGAAAAAGTACGAAGACACTCATGGACAGTTCTTAATAACTGTATACATGTACTGACATGAATGTAAAACTGACTGTTGTAATATTATGCATTGCTCCTTATTGATTTGTACAAGTTGGATTGTTTTCAATTAAGAAAAATCCACAAGAATCTAACAGTGGTTACAGTTAAATTTGCACATGCGTTTTTATGAAGATTGAGTTCAATCCTGGAAAGCATGTTGTTTAACATTTTGTTGAAGTAATGATTATTGCAATTTGTTTGTTGTCATCAGTTTAGCATTATTGACATGACTAGTTGTCTGTACTATGGTCATGATGCACGTAATGTTGTGTTGAAGGTACACAGAATACCAGTGGAAAGTACAAAAAAATGGCTAGAGTATTTTCCATTCTAGTCTTGGTTTGGTAAATAGCAAAACAATTTTGATAGTAGGCCTATGTGTAATATATACATTGAACCACCAACAATCAATTCAAATCTCTATGATCTTTATAAAGTTTACTTTAAATAAATTTTAGAAAACTTTATTGTTTTATCCCATTGTCTATTTATCATTTTTTAACCTGTTTACATGTACTCGTCAGTTTTAGATTATAATTTTGCTTCTTCATAAGTTGATGTGTTCAACAACCTGGATTTGTTTTTTTGTAATTAATATTGAAATTATTTAATTTACAAAATAAACAAAGTAGTTAACTGTTTAATACAAAAATATATTAATCAATAACCAAGGCTCAATTTCATGCCACTGCATACTATGGCATTCTGTCTTACGATCATCATTCACCGCTTACAGGTTTAGCGCTGAATTTCTGCTCTAGCTGTGTAAGTGACAAATTCTTAGTTACGTGAAATACACATGTGTACAGCCAAAATTCACATGCTACCCAACTCTTAAAATACACTTATGCAAGCACGGAATTGTTTGCGCTGATTTATTGCTTATGGTAACCAGCGCCATGAAATTGGGCCAAGATATCTTTCTTTCTTGTTACTTATATGATGCAGAAAATAAGGATGTTATTTTGCTATGAAAGTTTGTGAATCTATCAAAATCCAACAACATATAGTAACTCAACACCTAAACCTGAGGACTCTGAAGTCTGGCCTCATGCCAGGCATAGTTCATTTGCCTATAAAATGCCAAGTACATCAAAATCAATCAAGCAAAACATGGCCTTGGATTTTGATGGATTTACGATACTTACGGTTATTGTATAATCTTAAAAACGAAATAAAAACAAGTATAGTTGTCACTTGATTTTGTCCCTGCAAAGTCCTTCCCATCTTTGTGGACTTTCTAGAAAAAAGTCACGAAAAATTACACTTTGCATCCTACATGTATGCTCTTAAAGAGTTGATACAATATTACTAACACTATTTCTAAACTTTAAACTGTTCATAAATTACCTCAAAGACATCTTATACTTTTAAGAATATGAAGGCGAACAACTCGGAGGAAGGCATGCTCTAAACTGAAAGAGAAATCATTGATATTTTAATTCCCGTCAGTCATGAGTGTGAACATTTAGATTCATTGTCTGCATTTCAGTCTATAAAGATGGAAAGGAATTTGCAGGGACAAGATACATGTGCAAGTGACAACTTACCCTTCGCATACTGTGGGATGGACTTTGTAAGCACAAAAGGTCACGACAAGTTACACTTTGTATAATGACACTTGTTTATATTACACAACAATGCGATGTTGTGTCCTTATGTATATATCTCTGCACAGCATATAATTATGTCTCACTAGAAAGACAGTTTTGATATCAGTGAAAAGTTTTGTGTTATGTAAAATAAATAAATAATATGTGATTAATAGAATACTTTGATGTCATGTGTGTAATTTTTTTTAAGTACGTACTTTGACGGAGAACAATCATTTAATTAGCTAATTAACCAGACCAATTTGATTGCTCTTAATAAACAAAAGATTTCATGTACTTACTTTAAAGAGATTTTTTTTTGCAATAATATACAACGATTTTGATTAGACAGACATTTTAAGGCAGTGGGGACGAGTGAAGGTTGATTTTTCAGATCCCTTGATATGATTGTTTTTAATTATTAACTTATGTTTCATCTACGTATTAAGTTCTAAGTATATGCCAAGTTTCAAGTTCATGTGAAGTTTGCAAGTATGTGTTTTTGTAGACAATCGTTTCTGCCGATAGAGGGCGACAATCCAT
The DNA here is from genome assembly GCA_029582265.1 of Zoroaster sp. YZ-2022. Lineage (NCBI taxonomy): Eukaryota > Metazoa > Echinodermata > Asteroidea > Forcipulatida > Zoroasteridae > Zoroaster > Zoroaster sp. YZ-2022. The sequence goes on along the minus strand of CM055816.1, from coordinate 100,683,140 downwards.
ATTAGCGTTCCGCCGGCCGGACTGTTTTCTATGCCCCGCCCACTCGATTGAGTATTGCGGACGTAGTGGAAATAACAGATTGGGCGCGTACATTTTCACAAAAAGTGTCTTTCTTTTTTTACAAAAATGTCGTGTTTTCAGTAAAAATAAATATCAAACTCAAACATATCCTTGTCTCTAATGTCACATATTTCACACTCTTTACACTCATGATAAACTACATATTTTTCCCCGACTAAATCAGGAAATGTATTGATTTTTCAGATCCCTTGATATGATTTTTTTAAATTATTAACTTTGATTTATCGTAATTCGATATCTGATGACCTAATCATGACGTCACAAATTATGTTTCATCTACGTGTTAAGTTCTAAGTATATGCCAAGTTTCAAGTTCATGTGAAGTTTGCAAGTATGTGTTTTTTGTAGACAGTCTATCCGGAGAAGGAGAGAGAAGAAAAAAAACCGAACAAAAACAATAGGTGCTCGCGCTGTAGCTCGAACAGCTAACTAGATATAAGTTTTTGTCACAACAAAAACAAGGTGTTCGGTCGAAGTTAAAATGGTTACGTCATCAATTCGAAGTGTTGGAGAAGTCAAATGTTAACGTCTGTTGAAGTTCTCGCGAGAAGTTTATTTGAATACAATACAATACTGAATTTAGAAATTATTTTAATATTAAACTTTGACTTCCGGTTTGGACAGGAAGTAAGGTCAAATTGGGGTCACCTTTGTGTAAATACTTTTGACAATTAACAATCTGTACAATGGTACAAAAATTTCAATTTACCTCCTGTGGTTGTTGAGATATGATTTTTTTAAATATTAAACTTTGACTTCCGGTTTGGACAGGAAGTAAGGTCAAATTGGGGTATAAATATTTTTTGACAATTAACAATCTGTATAATGGTACAAAAATTGTGAATTTACCTCTTGTGGTTGTTGAGATATGATTTTTTTTAAATATTAAACTTTGACTTCCGGTTTGGACAGGAAGTAAGGTCAAATTGGGATCACCTTTTTGTAAATATTTTTCGACAATTAACGATCTGTACAATGGCACAAAAATTGTGAATTTACCTCTTGTGGTTGTTGAGATGATTTTTTTTTAAATGTTAAACTTTGACTTCCGGTTTGGACAGGAAGTAAGGTCAAATTGGGGTCACCTTTGTGTAAATATGTTTCGACAATTAACAATCTGTATAATGGTACAAAAATTGTGAATTTACCTCGTGGTTGTTGAGATATTATTTTTTTTAAATATTAAACTTTGACTTCCGGTTTGGACAGGAAGTAAGGTCAAATTGGGATCACCTTTTTGTAAATATTTTTGGACAATTAACGATCTGTACAATGGTACAAAAATTGTGAATTTACCTCTTGTGGTTGTTGAGATATGATTTTTTTAAATGTTAAACTTTGACTTCCGGTTTGGACAGGAAGTAAGGTCAAATTGGGGTCATGTTTTTGTAAATATTTTTCGACAATTAACAATCTATACAATAGTGCAACAAATGTCCATTTACCTGTTGTGGTTGTTGAGATATGATTTTTTTAAATATTAAACTTTGACTTCCGGTTTGGACAGGAAGTAAGGTCAAATCGGGGTCACTCACAACTCGAGTTTCATCTACTTGTTAAGTTCTAAGTACATGCCAAGTTTCAAGTTCATGTGAAGTTTGCAAGTATGTGTTTTTTTGCGGACAGACGTCGGGGAGAAGAAGAAGAAGTAAAACTAGACTTAAGTGTTTGTCATATGACAAACACAGGTGTTCGGATTTTGTCAGGGTAGTGATGATGACGTCAGAATGTTTTTGTAAATATTTTTGACAATTAACAATCTGTTCAATGGTGCAAAAACTGTGAATTTACCTGTTGTGGTTGTTGAGATATGATTTTATTTTAAATATTAAAATTTGACTTCCGGTTTGGACAGGAAGTAAGGTCAAATTGGGGTCACCTTTGTGTAAATATTTTTCGACAATTAACAATCTATACAATGGTACAATAAATGTCAATTTTACCTCTTGTGGTTGTTGAGATATGATTTTTATTAATAGTAAACTTTGACTTCCGGTTTGGACAGGAAGTAAGGTCAAATTGGGGTCATGTTTCGTAAATATTTTTTGACAATTAACGATCTGTACGACATTAGGTGTTTGTCCTTTGGACGAATACAGAGCTGTTACGCTAATTATACGTTGTGGTGGAATTAAATACTGTATCATCACAGCTTTATCATTACACATTTTTGGCCCCGAGGTGGTGTGTGCAGGTCTTGTACAATACAATGACAAATTCGATCAAGTGTTATATTTAAATGTTTGGTTCAGTTTTTTAAAACAATACTTATAGGGAAGAGACAGCACAATGTAATTTGAAGGATAACTGTAAAATAAAAAGAAACAAACAATACTGAAATATGATCTTCGGATTGTTACATGTATTTATGTGTCATTAACTGTTGAAAATACATTTTCATAAATAGTAATGTTAAAGTTATTGTTTAAAGGTGGCAATATCTTCATGATCAACAGGGTATGGAATCAGAGTTCAAGTTCTAGTTTAACTCAGTGACTGAAAATAATACTCACATGATAAGGTCATATTCGCGTTGCTGCTGCATAAATGAGCCAGTAATTTTTAGTCACTATGTTCGTCTTAAACTAGGACACCAATTCCATGGCCCGTTTGTAGAAAGTATGCTCTGATCGTGACGATACTGTCTGTTTAACCAATTGTGTTTATGGGATTGATGGTCAGTACTATCCCAATGCGAGCATACAAATAAATAGGAACTTTAATTGGGTGATCTGGCAAAAGGTATTCCAAGGCTGACACACCCATGCAATGAAGATTGGGGGGGGGGGGTATGTTTACTATGTTTATATGGCCCAACTGCCAGTGATTCACTGTCGGCAATATACATTTTACTAGATCACCAACATATATTGCTTAATAATTATATTTGTGAGGATGTTTGCGTCCAGTCAAAACAATAATAAGAATTCCTCAGTACTATTTTTGTTCTAACATGTTAAAGAAATTCCTAGAAAGACCTAGATGTGTCTTGAGGTCCAGAAAAAACAATTCCCTTGAGGGTCAAGACTGCCACAGATAGGATAAGTCCATATAAAATAATTTGAATAATACGTTAACTCCTTTGATGAATGGATAAACTTCAAATACTGGCCATTGGATCACAAAGTTACACAGACTCTAACACACCTTGTAGCAGTAGCACAAATGGATATCGTTGATCTGAAATATAAACGAATCATGTAAAAACAATATTAAATGTTTTCAAAGAGGGACGAAGAATAATGGGTCATGCTAACAAAACACACATAACTTAGAATGCCCTTATATGTTATTATCAGGATGATGGATTGATGGATTGATGTAACTTCAGAAAAATGATCCCTTCAGAATAATGCCTTTAAGTTAGGTTTTACAATTGAATAGAACTACATGTGACGTCTTCCTTCCTCCATGATGTGACCGTTTCATTATCTCAATAAAGGTGCTGATATTTGTTTCTGGTCTACTTTAGTGCTAGTATAAAGTAAACTGCAATGCAGCCATCACCACACAGGACACAAGTACTACTATTATTATGAGGAACTACAGACACTATAGTTTAGCTAAATTAACTTGTACTTTTACCAACGCGTACTCCACCGGATGTCAATCCGTACGCATGCCAGTAAATATTCAGTAATAAATATTGTTCCGGGTTGAGTTGACCAAAATAAGTGTGAATTGGTAAAAGTACGAGCACGCATACGAGTTGACCTGTTTCACTTCAGGCGCGGCACATGTGATACCATTGCCACACTAAGGTTTTTAACGTTAACCATGGTTTTATGTAATCAATATCTATAAAATTATACTAAAACGAACATACATCTATAAAAAATGTGAAAGTTTACATACCTTCAAACGAAACCAAGTAATGAAGACCACTTCCATTAATTGTGCACGGATTCTCAAATGATCTGTTAACGTAAGACGTTAAACCATACCATCGTGTAGCCTACAAACTGAAGATTGAATTGAACAGTTACTATACTGCATTTGGATGTGGTGTCAACGCCGTGTCGGGGTGCTGTAGGCTGGAACTTATTAGTCTGAGCCATGATACATCAGAGTCAACATGCTGTAAAAAATAATAGGAAAGTTTTATATAAGTACATGGACCAAAAATAAAGTATTTAAAATTTCAGAGAAGTTCTAATTTATGTGAATGAGGAAAATAATACATCACAGTGAACATGCTGTACAAAATAGTAGGAAGGTTTTACAAGTACATGGGACCAAGAATAAAGTATTTGAACATTCAGAGAAGTTCTAATTTATATGAATGGGGAAAATAGTGTATAATTTTGGAGTAGCTGGACCATTAAAATTGAAAAGGGCATTGGTTGTTGTCAAAATTGCACACAGTTATTCTTGACAATGTGTAATAAATTAAAGAAATGTTCTTGCATGAAACTCACAAAGAGAAAGTTATTTAAGGAAATTGCTGAGTCTCATAGTTTCATGTGAGAGAGGCCTCCCCAGGGAGCAGGACTAACATTAACAACTTATACAAGTACATGAAGTATTGTGTCATGAATATTGTGCATTTTTCCTGTGAAATAATTGTCTGTGTAAGTTGATTTGTATCTAAGAAGGGTAAACAATTTAGGGAAAGTGCAGTAAACAATCACTACTTGACGTTAATTTGTGCACAAACTGAAGATTTTTGGAGAAAACATAAATTACAAAATATGGCATAAAATTTCAACTGAAAAATTGCCATAACCTTAACAACTGAATTTTCCTATCCTTATTTACATTCTAAATACATTTTAGTGACATCTGTTCATATTTTGTTTAAAAAGTGGTGAGTTGTTTACTGTTCAAAGTACAATGTATGTTCACACATGGAGGAAGAAAACAGTAACTAACGTTAAGAACGTCAGGCACAATGCAATTGCAACTACATTAACGTTACCAGCCAACCTAGCCCCACCAGTGGCACGGACGGGTACGTGTCCGAGCCACACTCGTGGGGCAACAGCCAACCCAACGCTTAAAAAATGGCTTTTCTTGTATAAAAACACGAATATAAATACAGGAAATCCTCTTAACAATTAAATTCAAGATACCTACCCTTTATGACTATGTTGGTTGAAGTACGAGTTGGTTGGAGTACGAGTTGGCTCTGAGTAAATCTGTTTCTGCCGATTGAGGGCGACATACCGTTCCACCGGCCGGACTGTTTTATATGCCCCGCCCAGTCGATTGAGTATTGCGGACGTAGTGGAAATAACAGATTGCGCGTACATTTTCAAGAAAAGTGTTTCTTTTTTTACAAAAATGTCGTGTTTTCAGTACAAATAAATATCAAACTCAAACATATCCTCGTCTCTAATGTCACATATTTCACACTCTTTACACTCATGATTAACTACATATTTTTCCCCGACTAAATCAGTAATTTTATTGATTTTTCAGATCCCTCGATATGATTTTTTTAATGATTAAACTTTGAATTATCGTAATTCGATATCTGATGACCTAATCATGACGTCACAAATTCTGTTTCATCTACGTGTTAAGTTCTAAGTATATGCCAAGTTTCAAGTTCATGTGAAGTTTGAAAGTATGTGTTTTTTGTAGACAGTCTATCTGGAGGAGAAGAAAAGAAAAAAACCGAACAAAAACAATAGGTGTTTCGGGTACATACCCGAACACCTAAAAAACCGAACAAAAACAATAGGTGTTTCGGGTACATACCCGAACACCTAAAAAACCGAACAAAAACAATAGGTGTTTCGGGTACATACCCGAACACCTAAAAATTACAAAATGCACTGCAATAATAAAATAATGTTGTCCGTCATCTTTAAAAATATTCTATATGTGACGCGATCTGGGAAAACCCGTCGGATGTCTGCGAACTTGTTTTGAAGATAATGGCAAAATAGTCCCCCAATTTATTTTTGACAATTTGAGTTTTTGTTACCATGTTATTTGTTAATCTAAATGATCATTCTTAAAATTATTAAATAAAAATTCCATTGTTTTATATGTAAAAAAAAGTTTTATGACAGATAATTAAAAAGCCGTCTTTGTTTTTCGTTTCCGCCATTGTGTTTTAAGGACAGCGGCGGCTATAACTTCCCAAGAGCATAACTCAAGTTATAGACAACCTAGAATCATGAATAAAACAGTTTTTAAAACAGCACAGTGTACTCGTTAATTTGATGTATATAACACAAAAATGACAAATATGACCATGTGAAGAGTTTTCCCAGATCACATCATATATAATAATGCTACATGCATGTATTTATTTTTTTAGCCTGCTGTCCTCAAACAAGTCACCCAAGCATCTTATAATAATGACCCAAATGGTGGCGGTGAAAGGCAGGCTGTCTCCTTACCCATGTCAGTTAATAAGGCATTACCTATGATGAGGAACTGTCAACTTGCATGGGGCCATGTCCGCAAACTACGCAAGTAAGTAATAACATTGGATACCTCTGTTACTTATATAAATTGGCAAATATATACAATTGTAAAAAGAACTCGTGTACATATGACTCCCAACAACGTGTAACTTTTGTTTTTAAGAACTGTTAATTGGTTTTATACAGCTATCTTCAGACATCTACCATAACTTCTGAGAGGTCAATGCGTAAACAACAGAAGGAACTGCTTTTAAAGATTATATAAAAGGAGCAATGGTACCTGTACAATTTCAAGCTCCCAAGGCTGATGCTATCTATATATAGCAGGTTATGAAACTCGGCCAGCCCCTTTTGTGAGAATAAACAACATCTGCAATGGTATTAGACTACCTAGATAGGCTTGACAGGTAATTGCATTCATAAATGCATGTTCTGTGTGAATGAATCCATAATTTTTAGTTTTTATAGCAAACAGAATACGCATTGTTATACTGAAATACTGATGAATGGGTAACTATTTGGATAACAAATTTACACAAATCTCATAATCTGAATTCGCACGTTTTCCTTTAGAAAAAGTGCGCCCTCTTTTGTCGAAAGTTAAACAGTATGCTAACAAGGCGTTTGAACCGTCATTCATACATCGCGGGCGTATAGGTGGAACGTGTGGGTCAAATCTATATATGGGTTGTTTACATTTTGCTTTCTTGTGATTGGTTTTCAAGTTAAATATGCATTTTTTTAAATGAATATACAAAGTTAATTTAACAGTCACATGATAGCTTTTCCCGCGAAATTAAGGCTAATTACATTGTGTGGAATTAATTGCCGGTGAAGCCTATTCGCCCTTTGCACGGAATCGCCATCTTGGAATGAAAGCGAGGCCTTACATGCAATAATGACGTCATTCATCAACATGTCGCATTGCTGTGTACCCAGTGTGTGAATGACTCCAGATATTCCGATGAGTTGTCGTTTCATACGTTCCCAAAAGATAATTCTGTGAGATAGATATGGATTAGGAATATCCGCAGAGATCCTGGAGTTAATTTCACGGTACGTTTTAGACGTTCATCGTCGGAAAATGTGTATATAAGACTTTTATAAATATAAGTATCGTTTCTTAACTAAACTTTAGACATGTCAGTACTACTCCACAAAGGAGGCAACTTAGAAGAAACATAATTATTTATTTATCAACTGAACACAATTAACTTCTTTTAGGGATGTGTAGACTTTCAACTTAGTTATGCAAAGCAATAGTTCATTTTAAAATCTTGATTGTGCTGAAAGCTGGGCAAATGAAGATATAACATAAAATCCCTCCTCTATCTCCCGATCCACTTGGCGTTACTTATAGTTATATCGTTTCTCCACCATGTAAAGCTTGAAATCCTACACATGTATGGGTAAGTTTCATTGTTAAAATGGTCAAAATTATTTGTCTTATTGATAACTTTCTTTACAATTAACAGGTGTCCAGCAACAGCTGTACAACATATTGAGAGTGGCAAGGGTGAGGAGAGCCATTGTGACCAAGCAACTGTTGCCAAGTTACCAGACCATGATTATTTGGATGTCAGACCTCCTGTAGAAGACCAACTTAAGGCCGCGCAGGAACGAATTAAACAACTGGAAAAGCAACTTGATGAACAACGCCGTCCAGAAAGAAATGTTTTGGAAAGGTATTCCAAAGATCCTGCAAAGATCAAGTCTTACACAGGATTTCCCACATACACACTGTTGATGGCATTTTTTTAATGTTGTCGTTCCTCATGCGTCAACGATGACCCGATAGAGCCAAGTGGTTCGTTTAAAAAGAGGAGAAAGTTCATCAATGCGTGCTGGCTTTCAGTCTGAACTACCACTTATTGACCAGTGTTTTCTTTTTCTGAATAAGGTTAAGTTAGGTTCATTCGATGAGGACCTAGAAGATAAATTTGGCATATCAAGTTCAACAGTCAGCAGATTGATTATTACTTGGGCTAACTTTCTGTATGCCGTGCTTGGGAGTATTCCTCTGTGGCCCACAAGAGATGGTCGACCAACATATGCCAGATGCCTTCAAACAGTTTCGAAAGACTCGTGTGATTGTACTGAACTGTTTGTACAAGCACCATCAAGTTTTAATTTAAATTCAAAATTGTATTCGCATTACAAAGGTCATGACACATTTAAATGCCTTATTGGAATATCACCAGGAGGCCTTGTTACATTTGTAAGTAACCTCTATGCTTGTGGAATTTCAGACAAAGAGATCACTAAGCAGTCGGGTATATTGGATTTACTTGAATCTGGAGATGAGGTAATGGTAGATAAGGGATTTGTAATAGAGGACCTGCTTTGTCCTGTTGGATGTAGCTTGGTTATTCCACCATTCCTTACTGCTCAAAGGGGTCAATTTTCCAAAGAGGAAACTGAACAGACGCAGACCATTGCAAGACTCCGTGTGCATGTAGAGCGAGCTATTCGTAGAGTAAAGGAATTTCACCTATTTGATGGCCTCATATCAATTTCCCTCGCTGGTACGGTTAATCAAATGTGGACAGTCTGTTGTATTCTAACAAATTTTCAAGGGCCATTATTCTAAGTCAGTGTAGAAGTATTACATTCTAGTGTGTAAATTTCATATTCATGCATGAACCATTGAACATAATTTTATTAAATATTCTGTAAGGACTTTTGCATCATTATTGGAGATAACCTAGAACCAATTGCCTGTAAATTGTATCATGTGACATGACCCTTACAAGTGACAGCAGGCAAAGATAAGAATTATTAATTGAAGAAATACGATAACATTTTTTTTTTTAAATATCATTTTCTTTTAATATCAATAAAATGTACATCTTTATCTTCTCCAAGAAATGGCTTACTATGGCATTTTCCCTACATATTAAAACCAGGTGCTGGTCGGCACAAACTTTACCTGATACACGTGCATGTATTCTAAAATAAACTAATTATGCCATTGCACCAAAAAGTACTAAATAAAAACTTAGTAACTAATATGATTTTTGCAGTAGCACCATGTAAATAATTGAGCCCTGTGAACGGTTACACATTTTGAATTCCTGAATTGTTTCTTAAAAAACTGTCAAAGCAAAGGGAAAATAAAGTAATTTATTTTGTATAATTAAATATAAGCTTTTTGTATCCACTCCATTCTGTTCAGGGCAAAATTACATGGAAACCATAATGATTAGAGGGGGAAAAACCAAAAAGAAACTAGCTACTACTAATGTTGACGGATTTGTTCATTCGGTATCTCCAACGAAAATGTTTATCTTCTTTGACTAAACGAAAAGAGCTATTTTAGGTTTAATTTTTTTTTCTCGTGAATTTGGCAAAAGTCAGGAGATGCATCTTTAAATAATTACAACATTTTCTCAGACAAAGCTGGCAGCAAGTACTGGAAATAAAATGTGTCCAGTTTTCTCTTATAATCACTAAATAGTCGATCATCAAAGTAGATTCTTTCTAAGTGATAGTCATTTGCTGTCCACACAAAGAAATCACACCATTTTGATCCAGTCAAACCCATCTGTCCCATAACCTGGACATAGTTATGGATCTTTTTCAGTTTATAATAATAATAATAATAATAAAGATTTTTAGCGCGCATAACTTCCATGAAGAATCTATATCCTTTCTGCAGCGAAGCCTTGGGAGTTATGGAACATTTTCTAACAATTTTATTGATTGTTTGATGGGTGATAGAGGGTAGATTTCGCAGGTTTTTGGTCCAAACGGCCACAGAGGATTGTCGAACGTCCATGCTGCATCAATAGTATTGCATAACGCGTACACACGTGTGAGGTGTATACGCGTTGTGTTGTTTGTTTGCATTGTAAAGCCTCGCTTTACCGTGCAAAGGGCGAATAGACGGTAGTGTGGGGCGTCCGATCCGGTAATTGTAGCTACTATTCTTGTTTTACTTTACTCGGGTACACACCAAAAGAATACCAGTCTTTATTATTAAATATAACATTACAATTCCGACCGATCCCGCGTATGAGGACGCAACATTTAAAACATGATAATTTTAATAATTTTTATTTTTATTTTTTTCCCAAATATGCATTATTGAACGAGGCTGATCACCTCCATATTAGGCGTTCAGTTCATTGGATGAAATTTACCATCCTTTACCAATACTCCCCATTCTTAACCAATGAAAATTATTCTTCTGGAGACTCTCGGTATTACTCCGTTGCGTGTGTAAACATCTCTCATGTCGGACATGGCTGACGATATTGATGCGATGAATTCTTCGCGAAAACAAGCATGTTATGCCCATATTAATAATTCTGTTGGAGATATAAAACCCTTCAATGAAACAACTTTGCCTACGTTCGTGAAATGTGTTAATATTTGGGAAGTTTTAGAGGGAAATGCGGCTGAAATATCAAGGGGATTTGTCGAGAGTCATGACGGCAACATTGAAAATCTAACGTTAACAATAACCAACGACGGCGGTTGTCATCGGAAATGTTATTCAGTATTTAACGGATTCCACTAAGCAGAAACTATACTAGCAACAGGTAAGCAAATCTTTCGAAAAATTATTATAATTAACTTGCATAAACACAAATTAAACGTGAGACAAAGACATTCTGACATGTCTGAAGTTATTATTTTTCCTACACCAAGTAACATTAGGATTTACTTCAAAACCAACTCCCAACAAAAGAAGAAAATGGACAGAATACAAAAAAATATTGTTTTTATTCAATGGTTTCTGCATGGCATTTCCCTTTCCTAGATTATTATCCCAATGTGACCAGTAATTTAAAGGGTAAGGTTGTAATGAAACAAGTCAACTCGTATCCAAAATATCACTATATTTTTACCTAGTGTCTCCTCATTTCACTTTTTTCCCCTTTTTCAGGTACAAACTTACTTCAGTAACACTTTTTTGGATACAAGTTGAACCGTTTTGATTTTACATTGAATACAAAAGTTATTGCTTTTTCTACCAATATAAAGCCTTCACTAACAAAACCCAACCAGCTCTTTTCAGGGCAAACTTCCCCAAATAAATTAATATACACAATAAAAAAAAAAATAAGTGTAGAATATCAAGGCCAACCACCATCTTTTCTCACTCATCATAACCAATAATGTAATCTTGCCTACAATTCAGGTATTTTTCAGTATACTGTGATTCTTGATGATTTTTAAAAGTTCCATAAAGTCTGAAAACCATCATAAAAGTGTATTTTAAAGATAGTGTTCACTTTCTGTACGTCTGTAAATTGATAGATCCTTTTTTATAACTGATTACAAAAAATCGTAAAAACACCTGATCAAGTGGCGGTTGGATACAAGATTTTTCCAAATTTTGTATCAACATTTTATTTTAAAAAAAAAACACCTTTCAGTTTCTGGTATGTGGCGACAAATTGACCTACGTGATGACTCAAAATCTCTGTCTTTTCCAAAGTACTAAACTCAACTAAATTTTTCGTTTTGTTTGTTTTAATTTTCAGTATGCAATGATAAACTGTCACCAAGTGCAGATGCAGTAGAAACATCTGAACCTGCAGAGAAGAAATTGACATTGCTGTGTTCAAAACAGCAGCAGAGGTCTTCACACGTTCTTCCAAAAGTATGTATCATCTGCCGCAGAGACAAAATGGGGGTAGACGGCAGCTACAATGACTATCAAGTTGTGCATTAGTTGATGGTAGGCTACTACTCAAGGCTGCCAGGCTGAAAGAACCTTTTGATGCACATTGACAAGAATTGTGTGTGCCCTGCACTGAACTTTGTACATGTAAGGCGTGTGCTAATGATGTATATCTGTCCACTGCTCCAATCGATGAAGACGATGCAGATGATAATAACGTGGTTGAGGAAGGGGATGCATATGACAATGCGGAGAAATTGAATTTACTAATCTTTGAATAATGATAGTTTATTGTTAACAATTCTTTCTCTATTTTTAAGAATATTTAAGGGTGTGTTTTTGTACACAATTTATATGCATATATATTTGGGAATTTCATCATTTGATTTATTTTGTATCTAGATCCTAATTTTCACAACCATGATTATTCATTGATAGGGTTGTTTGTTCTTTTCAAGCTCTGTCACTGGAAAAAAAAGTTCCTTTATAAATGTTTTTTTTAACATACTCTACCAGAAAGAAGTCAAACAACTAAGAATTCTAGATGTATTTGTTTTGTCATAGCAATTTTCTAATTACAGTGTCTGTACCCGCTGTTATTATGCTGAAAAGTTAAGTTAAAAAATCCTTGCATATGTTAAATCTTGTACTGTTGTGATTTGGATATTGTAACCAAGTACACTTTGTTTAAAGCGAAAGTACATCATTTGTATTGAGTAACGTACGTTCATTGCAATCATCTTATTTTCATAACTGTTACATATTTTTACACATTGACAACAATTTGCAAACAATTTTGTAAATTCAACATTACAATTCATGTTTTCTCAGACTTCAGACTTCAACTAATCTCAAATGTCTTATGAAACCAAATCATTACATGTACATTGTAATAGGGGTGTGCGTTTTCGGATATTTTTGGAACGGGATACCCGAAATCAGGAAATTTCGAATAACTGGATACCCATTTTCATTTTTGTTGAAAACATTCCTCCGGTGGTGCACAAATACATGTACTGTAAATGGTAACAAAATTGACCTCTATAATACAGAGAATACCATACTTAAATCGATCTTTTCTTTACTGTATCGTTTTTATTAAACAAATTAGGCAAACAATAAGTTGTTTGAATCCGCCCCTGCCAGGCCTTTTGCAGCCTTAACGATTCGATATCACAGTTGGAGAAAAGTATGGAAAATGTCTGTAAAATGCTACAAAGGCTTTATTGGAGTGTAATCTCTTGAATTTAAACATAATTGTCTGTAAAAGGGTAAACATTACATTGTTCAAGAGTGGTAGATTTCTGTTCACTCTTCTCAGATGTCCAAATTTTAAAAAGTCGTTTACGGGTAAATGGAACCGGTATAAATGACCGTTTCGGTCGGGTATCTGGATACCCGGCACAGCCCTACATTGTAATCGGATTTTTGGGTCATTACCGATTTTGTACTCTCAAATGATCAGAAAAGGTAAATTAACCTAAAATGCTATGCTTATTTGTTCAACATTTATCATTATGAAAATCAACAATTTAATACATTGGATATAACATTGACATTCAGTTGGTAGCAAACATTCAATGCACCAGTTGTAAGGAGGAATAACACTGCACTTATCACAAAGTTGGGAGACAGGAGGTTTGTAATGTGATAGCCATTAATTTTGAATCAGTGCCACTTAAAGTACATGTTATTTATTATTTATACATCTTTTTTTCCTACTTATAGTAGATTTGGTATTTCACGAAACAATCTGTTCTGTGAAATATTTGTTTGAAAAGGTGCTACCAGTTAAGAAAACAACTATTTAAAACGTGTAGCTTTGCATGGTGAAGAGGATAAGTAAGACTAATTGCGGTGACACCAGGTGAAACTCTCAATTGAGTAGTAATTAGTTCTGCAAAGAACTGGAGGTTTGACTCGACATTTCAATCAGTATGCTTTGATTGTCTTAGGTACACCAAGTAATGTTTAAAATAATATTTGATTAATTTTGGTAACAATATCATTACTAGAAGTGTTCTCTGCCTCTCAAAAATTATTGTAAACAAGTATATTGCACTGGGCCTTATACATTTTTTCAAAGGCACTTCATGTATGTACTTGTTCATAATTAATATGAGAATAAATGAGAATTATACTTTGTCAACTATAAATACACAATGTTTCATAATTTATTGCTTCTTTTCTTTTTCATTTTACAAAATATGGAAGTGAAATTGTTAAGACCTACATGTGTAGTTGTTTAGAGGGAGAGTGGGAGTTCAGCCTAAATTAAATTAAACATTATTCAGTGCATGTGTTCTTAAATATGGCAGATTAAAAAATCAAATATTTATTTTAAATATAATAAAGAAATTAACATACAAAATAAACCTTATAATGTTTAACTGTTACATCACTGAGTGAAAGATAACCACGTTTTCTATACATGGTGTATGCACCATTTATAAGAATGCATAAACATTTTTGGTCAAACGAGGGCGCCGTTTTTCTTATTTTTCCTGGATTTTAGGCTATTTTAGACGAGATTCTCGTCACGAGAATCACACTGAAATGTGCAACCGTAGTGCGTGGGATCGATTGGATTCTTTATAACTTAAAAAATATCTCATCTTCCATTTTAGACATATATCACCGTGTACCCAGCCGAATGAAACAAGAATCGCTTTCTGAAAGGATTTTTGTGCCATGCCCCAGTCTATATGTAGTGGATAGCAGCCATTTAAATGTCGTCATTGCCTTGAAATTTGAAGCTGTCGTCATGGATACGTCCTAATTTTTGATAAGCACAATCGTACGGTGTTCTAAAAAGGACACAATCACATTGCAAGAAGAGTGTTCACGCGTCGCACTAGAAGTGTGTAAGCGTCGCATTACGATTCACGCGTCCCACTAGAAGTGTTGTCACGTCGCACTAGAAGTGTTGTTGCGTCACACTATAAGTGTTGTCCCGTCGCATTAGAAGTGTGGTCGCGTCGCACTAGACGTGTTGTCGCTCGCTAGAAGTTAAAGGGCAGTATCGTCACGATCAACAGGACATGGGATCTGAGTGCTTGTCTTAGATTAACTCATCAGTGACTAAACATTAATCCACACATGATAAAGTCGTTTTACCGTAAACGCTACAGAGATCAGCCAGTATTTTTTCGATTCCATGCCCTGTTGAATATCATCACATTCAACAGGGCATGAAATCAGAGTGCTGGTTTTAGATAAAGTCATTGACAAAAAAACACATGATAAGCTCATATTACCATTGCTGTTGCATAAATGAGCCAGTAATTTACATTCACTGTGTTCATCTTAAACAAGGACATTCCGTGCCCTGTTGAAAGTTTGCTCTGATCGCATGACGATACTCCCCTTTAAGTAAGTAAGTGTTCACCGTTTCGCGCGAGGCCGGATGGGCTTATGAAAAAAAAATCTGAGATGCTGGGCCGATCAAGGGAGCGCGTTTCGTCTCGACCCGTTCAATATAATTCCACCCCTATCCACAAGTAAGCCTTCTGTTGATGCTACTACTACAAGCAGACACAACCAGGTTTTGTAGGTCTTGTGATATTTGTCAACGTGCTGTTACAAAAGGTAGAGTCACAAAGGTTCCCCTTGGTCAAACGACAATAATCGACAAGCCGTTTCAACGCGTAGCAATCGATCTTATAGGTCCAATATATCCCGTATCTGAAAAAGGGTAATCGATATATATTAACGCTCGTGGACTATGCTACCCGCTACCCAGAGGCAATTCCTCTCCGCAACATTGAAACCACAAACGTCGCCGAAGCTATGGTGGATATTTTTACTCGTGTAGGAATTCCATGCGAGATTCTAACCGATCAAGGAAGTCAATTTACGTCAGATATAATGCGCGAAATTAGTCGGCTCCTCTCAATTCGGCAAATTACAACTACACCGTATCATCCAGCTTGTAACGGGCCTGTGGAACGTTTCAACGGTACCTTAAAGCAAATGCTTAAACGTCTATGCGCCGAAAAACCCCGCGACTGGGACAGGTAGGTATGTCCTTTACTTTTCGCATATCGAGACTCACCGCAAGAAAGTAGTGGATTTGCGCCATTCGAATTGTTATATGGTCGTAGTGTCCGTGGACCAATATCATTCCTCAAAGAATTATGGACGGGTCGTAACAACGAAAACGAAGAGGTTCGCACTACTTATCAATACGTACTAGTCCTTCAATTATAGCCCCCAACAGCGGTCTTTATCAATTTAAGGTCATGCCCTTTGGTCTTGTCAACGCGCCAGCTACCTTTAGCCGCATCATGAGAACTCTAACTAAAGATCTAGAAGATGTAGATAATTACATCGATGACATTCTCATACATACACAATCTTGGGAAATGCATATCAAGATTATGACAACACTACTGAATAGACTAAGAAAAGCTGAACTAACTGCACGCCCTAGCAAATGTTCAATTGGCATGAACACCATTGAGTATCTTGGCCATACAGTAGGCAATTGCACATTATCTCCACAACAGAACAAGATTGAGAAAATCAAACAAGCGCCGCAGCCAGTAACTAAGAAACAACTACGATCTTTTCTAGGATTATCTGGTTACTATCGTAAGTTCATTCCCAACTATGCAGCAATAGCAGTGCCGTTAACTGACAAAGCGAAAAACAAGGAACCCAATAAGATTGATTGGACAGATAATCAACAAATGGCGTTTGAAAAACTTAGACAATGGTTATCCAGTGCTCCTATCTTAATGCTGCCAGACTTTGAGAAGACATGTATTCTACGTACCGACGCATGGAATCTTGGCATAGGTGCGATCCTTCTACAAGAACAAGAGGGTATACCTTCCCCTATAGCATATGCGAGCCGAAAGCTGCTAAGTCGTGAGCGAGCATATTCATCCATAGAGAAAGAGTGTCTAGCCCTAGTCTGGTGAGTTCAACAATTTCAAACTTATCTCTACGGAAAGCCGTTCATTGTTGAAACGGATCACCAACCCCTTATTTACATGCAGAAAGCTAAAGTAGCGAACGCACGTATAATGCGCTGGGCTTTGGCAATGCAACCATATCGCATGAGAATAGTCTCAATAAAAGAAAGCGACAACGTTGGCGCTGACTTCCTCAGCCGTAATGTGTAGATTAGTTTAATTAAGTTATGAATATATATAAGTACGCTAAAAGAAAATGTGGAACATTTTCTTGTAAAATAGGGGGTGAATTGTCACACCGAGATTTTTTTTAATTATATTTTGTTGCACCCTTCTATATTTTGGTATAACCGGAACACACCTATTCAAAGTGGTATTGACTCAAAGTTTTTAGCCAATCAACGATAAATAAATTCCCGCAAGTTTTTGCTCAGCCACTCAAGCTTCAGGCGTCTAAACTGCGTAATGTTGTGTAACGTGTTTATTGTCAGAATAATCGTTGGTATTGTCCAAATCTATTGTAGTTATAGTGGTATTGTTGTGTGGGGTTTGACGAGGAGTTTGCTCGAGGGAGAGAGATCCAAACTCTTGAACAAAAAACATCAATTGAGGTCTGAGTGTGCGTGTGTGTAAAACGGTATCAACTGCCTGAAGACACCTGGGTACAGCAGGTTGGCTGATTTATACGTGGAATACAGCCACAATAAATCAAGCAAAATTTTCAGTTCGGCAAATACAGTGCCAAAAGACATCAAAGATCTTCAACAGCAGTCCCGATTTCCCGTTCACATTACGATCATAACAGCAACACTCAGCCCGGCATCAGGAAGTTTCACCAACATTTAGCAACCATGGCTGTATGTTCAGGGTGACCACCTTCCCTGCTTGAAAAGAGGCCACATCTTCAATTGATAACTAAACCACTGAGGCATTACATCTACGTCATTCATCTAACGCTGTCCTTTGAGAGACATGCTGCCAGGCGGGTTCGGACCATTTACTGAAGACGGTCACAATCAGCAAGATAACAAGTTGACAAGATAAGGTCTTGCTAATGTGTTTAATATAATTATTACTATTCAATAGAGAAATTCACATGGTGTCACCGCAATTAGTCTTACTTATCCTCTTCACCATGCAAAGCTACAAGTTTGAGTAGCATATATGTCTGAGTGACAAATCTTCATAGAAAAGAAACGTAAACGAAATCTGTGTGATGACACCTAGATATTAATCATATATCCCTTGTAAATAAATTGTAAATATTAATACAAATATGTTTAATTAAAATCTTCTAAGTTTATATATTAAATCCTTGTGTGTTGCTTTCAGTCCTTTCTGTCTAATATTATTCATTTATTAGGTCGTTTGAACCGGGGTCACCATTAATGATATAAAATCAAATAAATAGAAATTGGTAAAACGAATAATGGTGACAATGACCCATGTAGGAAAGGTGACCCAATATTCAACTTCCAATTACCATGACATAGTTGACTTCTTTTTGGGATCCATTTAATCATGAATGGTACATATCGATATGGCTGAGATGCCAACTTTTACCTAGTGCTAAGAAAGCTGCCATCAACTGAAAATTACTACTTATACTACTATAATTATAATTAAAATTTAATTATCTGCATTGCACAATGTAAAACCACTGGAATTGTTAATTTCTTAATGCATTCAATATGGGGGAGGTTTTCCAAAGTAGTCGTGTTTTGTTTGCCACAGCTTTGACCCGAGTGTAATATCTCACCATGTAGGTGATTATATCATTGTTATTGCCTGTACTTGCTGAGCTTTACAGGTGGGGTTAGAAAAGCATAACATTTAAGCGAAATTTAAAAAAAATTCCTTCATGCAATGGTATCATGCTCCTTTTCTCCAAAATGTCCAAGTGACAATTATCTCATTAAAATATTGTCCTTTCACGCTGGAAAATTTTATATTATAATATTTCATATTTTCAGGTTGGGCCAAAAGAGGCAGTTTCTTTAAGTGATGGTGATTTTGTTGCTCTTGTATTACTTATTGGAGATAGAGCTCGTATCAGGCGCAGATGTCAAGAGGCCATGACAAGTGAATTTATGCCTGTTTTAAGGAAACTATATTTTAAACAATTGGTGAAGCAATGGACATTTTCCAATGATTTTGTCACATGTGACACATTGTAGGCGACAAGTCTAATTGTTTAAATGGATTGTCAATATTGTGTTATTTTGAATTCAAATGCGACTGTGTCATGTTAGTGAGATGTTAATTGGACTTAACTTTTCGTTTCGCATGCAATTTTGTCACAACAACAAAGACAACACTTAATGTAGGTAATTGCAGCTCAGGTAATTGTAGCTCAGATGTTTTGTTTAGGTGATGTTTCAACAAAATTGCATTGTTACAAATAGTCGCCTACAATGTGACGTATGTAATTTATAAAAACTTGTCAATTTAGTTTGATTTTTGTAAGGCTGCCTACATTCATCAAAATTATTGTGTGTGAAAGAAACTAAGAAGTATTGAACATATGGAGAAGTTTTGTCTCATATGCGAGCGCCCTCTACAGTCGACATCTCCGCTGCAATGATTAAACAATAGCGGATTTTTTTAAAACCTCGTAAAAAAACTAGTAAACATTTTCTGCAGGACCACCGTCAATATTTAAAAGAGAACACATTTCTTTTTCATTTGATACAACTTTTTATACGGTATTTGAAACCCTCTTATTACTTTTACTCGACTATACCCTATTTCTGACAATTTGCGCTTTACATTTAACCCCAAACTAATACCAAATTGCAAATCAAGCCTCCGCTCTGCTTATCAAATTTCCAATCTGAGCTGTTTGTTTTCCCATCAGTTTTAAGGAGGTACATGTACCTGTTTGTCATGAATCTATCAAGGTAAAATCAAAGATTTTGTAGGTGTAACATGAAATTACTGAAAAGTACACATGCATTTATAGTAAAGCAGTTTTTATTCTGTGGAAATCACAGAAGTTTCATCCAAAAACTGCTTTAAATTTTACTGCTCTTGTCAATTAAATCAGTAGTCAGTGAAGAAACAATTATTGACAAAAATATTATCGGACAGTTTCCTTTCTCATTTCCTGAGAAAGGAAACTTGTGTTATCATTTAACTGCATCCATTAAATTATAAAGGGATCGAAAACATGGGGATCGAAAACACGGAAATCGAGGCTCCCATTTTTTAAATTTAGGTTTTGCTGAAACAATTATAAAATCTCAAAATGGATAACGATATTGTCAGTGTTTAAATGGGTAAACATTCAATTATCACAACCACGTAGTGTATTAGATCGTTAGAAAACGGATCGCGCGATGTATTCTGCACGTAATACAAAGTGCCTTCCAGAGTCTCCCCTTATTCCGCTTGTGGTAGTTGTGGTGTATTGTGGCTCACAACCCTAGCTATCAATCATCCTACTGGAGGGTCCAGGGGACGTCCATTCATGAATTTAGACTGTTGGAAATCGGTTAGAAAAGGATTGCGTAGTGTATTAGATCGTTAGAAAACGGATCGCGCGGTGTATTCTTCGCGTAATACAAAGTGCCTTCCGGAGTCTCCCCTTATTCCGCTTGTGGTAGTTGTGGTGTATTGCGGCTCGCAGGGTTAAAGATGGATGAACAGTAACAGTATTCACACATTTTGATATTTGCATTGCATTCTGGGTACGGATGACAGAAAATCAGCAATTGCACAAAACTATTGGGCAGTTGATTCAGTCAATTGTTTTTCCATTTTCTTGTCTAAAACATTTAAAGATGCATCGCCCGATCTTTGACCGATTTGACCCCAAAAATTTGATTTAAATTTCAAATAGGTATTTTGATGGGGTCGAGAAAGTTACAAGCTTTCATTTGAGTCATCGCACGGAAAAATACGCCAATGATTAGTAGCAGTTAAATAAAATGCCAAAATTTGTTTTTGTCAGGATCCCGAAAATATCTCACTTGATCGGTCCTATATGTATTATTATAAGAAACGTTTTTATATTTTTATGGTTCCTGACCATAACAAGTTTAAGTAAAAATATGTTTCGTTAAAGCGGCTGATACTCTTCTGTATTTTTATATTTTGGGCAAAAGATTGGGCGATGCATGTTTAACATATTGATGGAAAGATTTCAAGAAGTAAATGTGTACTGATTTATAAATACATTTTAGAATGTTTTAAAAATTAAGAAATTATCTGGCAATATCTTTGGAACCATTCACGTGTGGACCTAATCACAAAAGAACCGCGAATTCAATTGGTTGTGGGAGTCTCTGTTAAGATAAGATATTGATTCTGATTGGCAAGTAAATATGACACTAGCTCTTCCAGCTGCATGGTTATAGTTCAAGCTTTAACTGGTATCCAAAAATGAGATCACCTGATAATTCCTCAATTCTCATATAGAATTAAAAATATGTTTATCAATTTCAAATCACAAATCCATCACCAATGCTGGATACAATACCAGAAGGAAATAAATGATACAAAATCAGGAGGAAATTAGCATTTTGCTTCACTGATGATGTCAATTAAGTGTCACTGATTCATGCTGACTGAATTGTCGTGCACACTGCCGTGGCCACCGCAGCGCTTAATAAGTGCATATACAGTACAGTGTGCACGAGTAATATAATTGTCTGTAAAAGTGTAAACATTACATTGTTCAAGAGTCACAGATTTCTGTTCGCACCGCTCAAATGTTAAGTCCAAATTTTAAAAAGTCGTTTACGGGTAATTGGAACCGAAAAATGTCTTCCGCTCCAGCACCAGATTTAAAAGCCTCCTTTAAAAATACTCATAGCACTGCCCTTTTGTGACAGAATTTGACATGTCTATAGCAGAAACTGGCCAAAATTTAAATCAGGGACCATCACGTTAACCAAGGTTTGGTTAACCCGGTTAAAGACGGCACCTTGGTGGCTTCAGCCTGGGATCTTAACACGCAATGCAGTCAGTATAGAGATCTGTGTACAAATTGCATATATTTGCCATCCATACCCAGAATGCAATATCAAAAAGAGCCTAGCTATGGTTTTAAAATGCAGGACACTGCACCCAATCGCTTTCAAAGAGAGCCAAGTCATTGGCCAGAGAGAGAACATTGTTGCTCACCTCCCCTACGACCTTTTTCCTTTTCAAAGCCTTGCTCCCTTGTGGTGGATTGATGCCAACAAACACCCTGCAAGAAATCAAATTCAAAAAATATTTGTAATTCACTTCATGATGTAATAATACATGTATAAATTTAGCCAGTATTCTTGATGGGTTTGCTGTAGGAACTAATACTGGCAGCTGTATTGCTGAACAGCCAAAAGCCAAATTGAAACATCTACATGTATTCTTGGCAATTTGTTGAGGGCACTTAAAAGTATACACCATAATTGCTGTCAACTCTATTTCCAACCATTTGTTGTAAAAATAAAGATCAGTTTCTTCATATCACGCAGGCTCTATCAATTATCAAAATAACTATAAACACTTTTATGATACTAAGCTTTTTAGTAATTTTGTAAGTAGGTACAGCATGCAATTGTTATGTAAAAATGTAACTGTATTTTTTATATCAAATGGTTGGAAATAGAGATGACAGCAGTGTTGCTGATCTACAGAATAATTTTTACAGTGTAAGCCCTGAAAGTACTCAAAACCATTTAGTGTTCGGGGCTACTGTAGTCTGGTTTTACTAGACTACTGATGAGGACCCTGTTCTCTCACTTTGTTTGGTCCTCAGGATTATTGTTCTCTCAGGTAAACTTTTGTTCCAAGTCCTCAATTGTAACTGATAACCAGCCCACAGAAGGACAAGGCAGAAACAGTATGCCCTTTGGCCTTCGCAGGTGGGGCATAAAAATTACAAGCAGTTGCTGCCCCCTTAGAAATCACTCACTGTAACATATGTATGATCCATCACTTTGAGTTAGTACAACGGATGATATATTATTTTAACAACAGGATTGACATACCGTTGTATGAAGTCCATGGTTGAGGATACAGCTAAAGGATAAATTATGTTGAAGACATAATAAGATGCAAACAGCACAGCTATGCCCTTTTCGATTGAAGTCAGATGACTATGCACAACTTCCTTATCGATGCATAAGAAGATATGTTCACCTGTAAAATGTAAGCAACATAAACAAAAGACTATTGAAATGATGCAATGACAAATCAGCAAATAGGGACAGGACAATTTGCATTTACCAAAGCAAAAAGAGCACAAATTCAAACAGTAATACGTCAACATGATTAAACCCACAATCCCAACTGCAATGAACAGGTACATGTATACTATGCAAGTGGTATAAATGAAAACATTTTTCTAGTTTTAGGGGTAATGTGATCACGCTGTGATAATTAAACATGTGATTGTCAAGCTGATAATCAGTATTTGTTACAGATTTGCTAAATGTTTAAACGAACCCTATATTTTAAGGTGAACCTCAATTTCACTTTGTCCACATTTTGTTCTGTTAGATAATAATGTATGCAGTTAATCAAAACGCTGAGCAGTTTCTTTCCTTGTGAGGTATTACATTTCAAACCATAATGTTCCAAACATAGTTTAGGTTTATATATGACTCCATGGGATGACACTGCCATGTTATTTTGAAAAATTGCAACTTTTTTGTCACGCAGAAGTGGTCAATGCAGAGAAAGCACCCAAATACGAGTGTGGCATCCACAGGCACAGAGGGTATTAAAATAGTTGTGGAAGAGTTTTGTGGAATCAGTTCCAACAAACGCGCGTTTGTTTTTCATTACTCTTCCAGTGTAATATTATGACGTCATACATAAACATGTCAACCTCCATAGTCCATAAAGTTCACGTGAATGATTCACAAAGTGACCCGCTTTTACAAAAAATTCTCATTTGTATGGAATTTCCAAACAAATTTAGTATTTTTCGAGACTTAAAAGAAATAAATATTAAAGATCGTCTGCACACTCAACGATCATGTTGAAATTATTACCCTTCAAATATCTACTTTTATAACAAACCAATTTTTTTGTATTCATTTCCACATTTCCATTAGTGAGATTGAATGTTTATACAAGTATTTTTCAAAATATTATTACTGGGACAAAACTTTTTACAAGTTTTTGATTAAGTTTAGAATATGTGTTAACGCGGAGTTTGAAGCCATTGTGTACATTGTAAATTGCGAGCTGCAGGAATCTATAAAAGGCGCGCAGCGCAGCAACTCATTCCCAGTTCGTGACTTGGACTGACCCAGTGAAATAGCAAAGGCGCTGGGCGTTACTGTGTGTGTATGCGGATGCTGCTTATGCATGTACGAGTACAGTGCGTTCATGTTATTGCTATTCATCGTCAACCATAGACATGCTACAAGTCCTGGATTGATCGGTCATGCATAATCCGTCACTGTGAATTACTGATCAAGTTTAGATAAAATCCCCATTAATTAAATGGAAGAAAGTTAAGAGAACTAATGAATGGAAGACATTGAAGAGAGTTAATAAAGAAGCATATACCGGTTGAATTGAAAGTAAACCCTTTTTGTTTCAGTGTAACCTTTTATTATCAGGTTTGGACGTCCGCCTGGTTATCATCTTGTCAGTCCTCATTCTTCACTCTGTAAAACTCATCATCATCATCATCATCATCATCATCATCCTCCGCTCCACCATCATAAACCATCTTCACTTACAACCTCAAGCCCAGATTGTAGACCCGTACATCACACATCGGACTTCCGCGTTCTGTTTAAGCGGGTTGTTGAGACACGCCCGTTTTAGTAGTGATAAGAGCGGCAGGGTTGGACCCGACCGTTACATTTGGAGGCAGCGCTGGGAATTTCGGCTAAAGAATTTGAAAATAGATCACGCTACCAGAGAAAAGACAGAGAGGAAAAGAAATAGCAGACTTCCGACTCTGAGATCCAATTCGGACCCATTCCTGCAGAACCGGATTGTGCCGATGATGCAAGTACAGTTCAATGCACAGTGTTGAATGATGAAGGGCAAGAGAGTATTAATTCAAGTACACCCGATGATCCCGTGTTACAATCATCAATGATACCGGGGAGTGATGCATCAACATCTATACACGATTTACCTCAACTCATTCTACATCAACAATCATCAATTGAGGTGCAAAGAGAACAACAAGAAATAAATAAAATGAGGCAAGAAAATGATGAGTTACCGGTACGGAAAGAAATTGAGACAATGAAGCTAAACAAGAAGATGGCATCTCTGCAATTACAAGATCAGGGTAAGTTTGTTAACCCTACTTTACAGTAGAAAAGCAGGATGTCAAAAAACAGAATCCCAACTCGACTGCGGATAGACCAAGAGTCCGCCCAGCGAATTATGACGGGTCAAGTTCATGGACCGAT
Source organism: Zoroaster sp. YZ-2022 (assembly GCA_029582265.1). NCBI lineage: Eukaryota > Metazoa > Echinodermata > Asteroidea > Forcipulatida > Zoroasteridae > Zoroaster > Zoroaster sp. YZ-2022. The sequence continues at coordinate 100,657,753 of CM055816.1, read as the reverse complement.
TACAAAGTGCAATTTGAACTTCTAGCTGAACTTAACGACTGGGAAGAACGTCAGAAGGCGATATACCTTGCAGCAAGTTTACGTGGATCAGCACAATCCGTGCTGGGTGATTTAAATGACAGACGACGAAGTTACAGTGCCCTCACTGCAGCCTTGGGACAGAGATTTGGACCAGAAAACCAGACTGAATTATTTTGGGTTCAACTTAAGAATAGGTAAAGAAAACGTGAAGAGACACTAACTGAATTAACACAAGCCGTAAGACGTTTGACGAGGCAAGCATATCCATCAGCGAACTACCAGCTTCAGGAGACGCTAGCAAAGGAGCATTTCATTGATGCACTGCAAGATGCTGACATCAGATGGAGGGTGTTCCAGTCGCGACCGACAAGTCTGGAAGACGCTGTAAGAGTTGCCGTGGAGCTAGAAGCATTTCAAGCGGCAAATAGACAAAGGACAGGGCAGAGAAAGCCGACCGCGAGAGTAGTTAACACTGATGATAGACAACATGTTCCGAGTGATGGAAAGAGCGCTGACGGAAAACATGCTACATGGGCAGCTTTCATCACTGACCAATAATATTGAGAAAGTTTTGGCTGAAGGTTTCAAAAATTTGCAGAAAACGCTGAGCGCTGATGGCAGTGAAAAGAGAAATCAAAGCAAAAATAATACAACAGTAACGGCACAGACGTGGGAAAAACGGGGCCAAA
>CM055816.1:100627265-100656543 GCA_029582265.1 Zoroaster sp. YZ-2022 | reverse complement strand
AACCCCGGGGGCCCCATTCCATTATTTTTAAGCCCTCTAACTGAAACACTGACATGAAAGTTTTTTTCCCAGAATTCACGCCTGCTAAACCCAAAATCGATGGACAGGGTGAAAAGTTCTGCATATGCCAATGACACCTGTCAAAGTAAGTATAATCATATGGATTAGTATATTTTGAGAAGACAAGCAAAAGTCAAGTAAACATAAATTAAGCTCAACAAAACCGGTTTCGCCTGGTTTGGCGCGTAATTTTAGTTTTCTTTGTGCTATGAAACGATGTCCAATTGCAGCCAAAATTGTGGATCATTGGAATTCTGCGCGCTATATTTTAAACTTTTGTCATATGTATAACGATATGCCCGATTTGTACGTCACACACCGTTTAAAGCTAACCAATGACCAGAAACCGGAGACTGTTCTTATAGTTTATATAACTTCTTGGAAAATAGTAGTCCCTAAAAATGTATTAATATTTAGTGTAATAAATCTTGTATGTAATATAGGAAATTTCTACAGCACCTTAAACAATTATTTTAGGAAGATTAAGACCATCTGAGCTTTACCAAAGTTTTAATTGACCATTTGGTAATTTTATTATTACCGGGTCTTTCACTTTTTACAAAATTTCAACAGTACCCCAACGTTGGATTTAAACTAAAACCCAAAAATCGATGGACGGGGTGAATGTTCTCTGCATATGCCAATGGCAGCTGTCAAAGTAAGTATAATCATATGGGTATTAGTATATTTTGAGAAGACAAGAAAAGTCAAGAAAACATAAATTAAGCTAAACAAAATTTCGTTTCTTTTCTTAAGCCCAAAATTTTTTAAGGAAATTTAAAACCATCGTAGCTTTACACTTAATAAGTTTTACATTAAAATTCGACCATTTGGTAATTTTATTGTTACCAGTCTTTTCAATTTTACAAAATTTCAACGGTACCCCAGTTTGTTATGTCACAATGTAGAGAGAAACGGAGGAGACATTTACTGAAACCAAAATCGATGGACGTGGTTGAACGTTCTCTGCATATGCCAATGTCAGCTGTCAAAGTAAGTACAATATGGGTATTATTATTTTTGAGGACAAGCAAAAGTCAAGTAAACATAAATTAAGCTAAACAAAATAGTCTCCAGTTTCTGGTTTTGCGTGCGAATTTTTAGTTTCTTTTTGAGGGATATGAAACGATGTCCAATTGTTGGCAAATTGTTGGATCGATTGAATTCTGCTTATGCCCAATTTGTACGTCACCGCACCGTTATTGAAGCCAACCTCATGATCAGAAACCGGATACTTTGTTTGGCCTTATTAGTTTATATAACTTCTTGGTTTATATATGGAAAAGCATGAGCAAAAACGTTTAATCAGAAAAAAGTGTATAAAATGCACATTGTCAAGGTATAAACAAAAAATCATCAAGTCATTAATTAAAATTTTTCTGAACATGTGACAAATGTAAATATTATTACTCAATTACTCATTGGCCAAAATTCGAGTAAAACTTGCATGTAATACATCATAGAATGACAGGAAACAATGAGGAAATAGATAGAGGCAGTGTTTACACTGTAGGAATTACATGGATAACAATGTCCTTCACTCATTGACTTATTGACAGTTTTGTTACATTGCATCATTTATGTTAGGTGTCATATTTTGTCAGGGCATCGAAACATAAAAACATGTACACAAATCGATCGATCGATCAATCGAATCAATATGTAAAAAACTAAATAAAATAAAACATGACTTTATGTGTACACTTACTCTCTTTGAATCTGTTGGAATCTCTTTTAATCGAGTTATATCAACCATAAGTGAAATGCAATGTTTACGAGAAAATAGTAGTCCCTAAAATGCATTAATATTTGTGTAGAGTCTTCTATGAAACTTGCTTACAACACCACAATTATTTCTAGGGAAGATTAATACCATCGTGAGCTTTATACTTAAAATTTGAGCATTTGTTATTTTATATTACCAGTCTTTAACACTTTACAAAATTTCAACGGTACCCTCATTTATTATCTCACAATGTAGAGAGAAATGGAGAAGCCCTTACAAGAAGACCACGGCAAGAGTTCGGAGATTAATGGTTTTAACAGAGGAAATAGTTAGTACTGTTTGCAAAATACTTGACGAGCGTAAAAGTGATAAAGAACTACTCACTGGTATACGCTACCTCTCGGTACGGGTTATATATCTGCGACAGCCACGAACAAGGAGATACTGAAAATCTACTTCGCGAAGTGTGTACAACATCCATATCTAAGAGGATGCTGTGCAGTATCTGAAACAAGTGTTAGTCACCTAAATATCGAAAAGCTGTCAGGATAATAAATGTATCAGGTAAGTGCCACCGCTTTCGAAAAGTATGATTTGTTCCTAATTCCTATAATAGAACCGCCACGAATGTAATTGTCTTTAATGTAATTTTGTGACGTGTGGTTCTAGAATATTGTAGATAGGTCAACAGCAACAAGCCACAGTTATATCAATAGGGCTTGGACACGTTTCTTTATATAGTATTGTTTTAACATATACCTACTTTCTAATGTATAGATATGAACGTATGAATGAGAATGAACAAAGAAGTCTGTAGAAGAGATACCAAGTACAGCAGTCTCAACCTCCTATAACGGTATGTTTCTTTTTCTCTAGTCTTTCGATCTTCCTCGTAAAGTTCTTCCATTTTCCTGATTTTTTTTTTTTATAAAATTGTATTTAATAGGTTTGAAATGTGCATGTAATTTGATTGATATTTTTACTATTTACTGTGTTCATTGTTAGATTTACCATAGGATGGGAGGACTTGGTAACACAATTTTCACACAGAGGGGTGCTTACCGTTCATACACTGAAGAAGTAAATACCAAAACGATTTCCATAATGCACTGAAGTGGTCACATAGTTCGATCTACCCAGTTTATTGTATAATTGATTGACAATTAATCCCAGAAATACGTATTAAATGTTATACATATCACATTTTCCACTGAAATACAGACATTCAATTGGTCACGTCCGATCTGTCTTTATCATCCATTAACGTCTAGTAACATACTGCTTTACACATTCGACCTCAATGAACTGTGATTCCATTTCAGCACCTTTTCTTGGTCCACATATGTAATAAAAAATGAATTCAAAAGAACTTTTAGAATATCGATAAACATTATTTGGGGTTTTTCAAAAATGTTGAGAGATCGGTGTTTAGTTTTAAAGGGCCCCAAAAATAGTTTAAAGCCGAACATAAGAAAATGTTCATTTTTATTTTTTTAAACGAGATATTATTTCAGTTATAAAGGCTTTTATTATTATGGTCTAAATTACCAACCGGAAATTCAACAAAAAAAAGGGTTTATGTAGTCTGGGTTAAATTTTGTTTGAGTTAAAAAGATTTTGGGTGATTATATAAAATTTCCTTTAGTCGGGGAATTTAAAGCCCGAAGAATTGAGGGGCCCAAAGTTTGGATCAGTATCCGATCATCCTCGGGAAAAAAATTTTCCTGAGGACGATCAGACATACTGATGAAACGTCGAGTTGTAACCTCCAGTTTTTTCAAAACCCAAATTATTACCTATTCAGAAAATTTTTACTTTGGCCACCGCAATTAGTCTTACTTACCCTCTACTAGCAAGTTTTACCTAATTGACATTGAAAATTATTTTTGTGCCACACAAAAATTTAGTTTTAAAATCCCGGATAAAGTAGTACTATAGCAAAACCCTTTACACGAGACAGACATGGTTTTTATAATCTTTTGATTTTTAAAAATTTTTCCCCACAGGGCCGAAGTCATGGCATTATTTTTTTGGTGGTAGACTAGAGACATTTTGAGGGGGGTGAACAAGAACAACATCCCAAAAATCACCGACGAGGGGGGGGGCTTGGGGGCAAAAATCATTTCATCTATTCAAGCCTGGAGAGTATGTTATCTCCCTTAATTTTAGTCCGATTAATGTTGAACTGTCTGACATTTTCGTAACTTTTTTTCCCCACATTTTGGGGCCTTTTGTTTAAAAATTTTTCATCAACAAGAAAAAATTAATTTTATTTTCATATTAATTTTAAACAAATCCCATAACCATTTGATTTAAGTATTTTTTTTTTTGGTTTTAATTGCATGTAATAAGCCTTACATGAAAAAAAAATAAATTGTGTTAAACGCTTGTCCCCAAAAACATAAAAAATTTTTTAAAAAATTTGCCATACAGGATGCCCTTTGAAGGATTGAAGGAAATTTAAATTCCTTTAAGACAATATCACCAAAAGGAAAAAATCATGTTTATTAGAATGTTGAGCAATAGGGAGACTAAGTATTCCAGTTTTTCATGAGACAAGCAAGAGTATGGGGGATTAAATTTTGATTAGAAGGCATTATAAAATTATTGTTTTATTTTTTTTTTTTATTTATCCATTGCCCTAAAAAAATACCCACTAGAGTGTAAGGGTTAATAGGGATATGTCATCCATCATTTAAGCAAGATTACATTTAAGCAAGATTACATTTAAAAGATTACTTTTAAACAAGATTACATTTATACGGGAGGGATATAATTTATTTGCAGCTTTGACATGAAATATCTATTGAAGGAATAAAAAGGGAAATTTTTGGTTTGGCAACATATTTTTTTACTTTAATTAAAAAAAAGTCCAGCAATAGGTTGTAATGATAAAAATTTGGAGTCTTAATAACGCGATATATTTTATGAAGGATATTATCGTTTCAAAAATTTTTAAATTTTCATTTTAATATGAACCTTAAACGTTCTTATGAGGGCATCCCCCTTTGGGAAAATTATACTAAAATTTAGAAGTTAACAAACACCCCTAGAGGGTAATGATGTAAGGAAGGGGAGGATATTTCTTCTATATAATTTTTTTGCCAAAATATTTAAAATATGAAAAATTTTGTGATATCATTTTAAAGAGCAATGCCTTTGAATTTTATAAATTGGGTCACGTGATGTAACAAAAAAAAAATAAATAAAATTGCTTGTTTTCTATTGTGGGGGGTTTAAAAAAAAAAAACCAACAAACAACCAGGATTTAATTTTTAGGTACACGAGTGGTGTATAAGGTATATATATATATTTGGTCAACGCCATTTTTGAACCCCATTTGTTTATTGAAATTTTTTTTTTAAGATTAAAATTTGGGATAAACGAGGAGAAAATGTTCCAGACACGGGAAATAAAAATTTTGGGCCCAAAAACCAATTATATTATTTTTTCCGGATAACCCTTTGGTAAGTATATTATAAAACGTAACCAAAGACTTTGAATGTATCCACTAAACGCTTCGAAGGGTCACCCTCAAACTTTGTTATTTTTTCCTAAATGCCATTTGGGCTTGAGCTACCCGGGTATACCTTGTTCCCCCCTTCCCATGGGGATATTTAAGTTTACGAAAGCCCTTTTGAATTGGTTGTTTTTCCGTTTGTTGTTTGTGAAAACAAAAAAAAAAAATGAAAAAATTAAACATTTTTTTTATCATGTTGAATTAATAATGTACCACTTCATTTTTCCTTCAGATTATATTGCTGTTGACATGTGTTTGAAATTTGGGTTGATAAGCTAGAGCACAGGGGGAGGATTTAAAACTTTATCTAGATACCGGATGGTGACTTGAAAGCATTAAAGGAAGAAAAAAAGGGAAAAGTGAAGAATCAAAATTTTGTATGCGGGATGAAGTGGACAAAGAATGGGAGGTTTTGGGGAGATTGTTTGGGAGTCTTTGCTGAAAACCCTTTGGAAGGTTAAACGTAATATTTTTGTTCAGAAATTTAAAACCCAAAGGGGAACCAGCATGCTGTTTTTTCAACTAGCGGATCAGAAAACAGGTAAACAACGGACAAGGGCGGTTTCAGACCCAATTTTTTGTCAAATGTTGGGGGGTTTGGGCCCCAGGAGCGAAAAGGAAGCCATTCATGGCGGTGGGGTTTGTGGTGGTGGGGGGGGTTCGGGTTGTCGCACCCGCTGTAAGGGCCTCTAAAATGTTTGGATTTAGGCCCCTTTAATCACCGTTTTAGGATTAATTTTTTGGGTTGATGCAGATTTTGTTAGGGGGGGCCATAACCCCCTTTTTCCTTTACCCCTGTACCCTTTCATCTGGCATGGGATGAAATTTTTTGTTTGTTCTTTAATTGTGAAATATCGATAATAAAGTTTTTTGGATCAAAAAAATATTATTGTCGATTATGCAACAAGGTTGATCCCAATTTATAAAAACAGTCGTATCTTTTAACAGAATTTGAGATGAAAAGGAAAACATATTTATCGGGTGATTTTTAAAAAGGATTCTACAACTTTGGGAAATTTTTTTGTGTTAACGAGAATATAGCAACCCCTTCTATTGGCAAACAGGGAATTTCTTGGCGCATTCTAACGTTCAAAGTGTCTTATGAAGACGTCAATTCATTTGGGAGAAAAATTTTAACTGTCCTAACGATATTATGTAGTTTTTGGACGGAAAACACCTGGGTATTATTGCACTATCACGGATCCAGAATATTTTTAGGGGGGGCTGAAATAAAAGAACGATTTTCAGTCCCAAAAAAATTACAATAAATAATAAAAGGGGAGAAAAAAAACAAAGCACAGTGAGGGGTGTGGGGGGAAAACAAGGGGGAATCCCTTTAACGTTTGTATTGATTCTGTTTTTTTTTTTTTAAATTTTTTTTTTAACGATTTTGGGGGGATAAAACCTTAGTCCCACCCCGGGACCCGGGCCAAAAATTATATGCCCCTTTGTAATTATCCTTGTGATTGGGGACTTGCCCAAACTAGTGTCCATTTGTGACCGGGTTTTGGAAAATTTGCCAAAGACGCAAATTTGACAAAAAACATTTCTATGGAGCGGGAAAGAGTACATAAATCAGTTTTAATTTGGTATATGTGTGGGATATTGATTATGGAGAAAATTCAGGATAATCACTAATGTGCAAAATTTAAACCACAATTTAGTGTCGGGAAAAATAAAAACAATTGACATATTTGAAAAAAAAGGTATCAAAAAATCATAGTTTTTTAATATTTTATTGATTAAAATTGACGTTTTTTAAACATATTAAGAAAATTTAGATCCTAATGATGTCAAAAAACAAAACCCAAAAAATTAGATGTTAAAAAAAAAAAACCCCCTCTCAACATTTAATGCCCATTACATATAAACGAAAGGTACTTTCACCCTTTTCACAGAGGGTCACACATATCAAATAGAAAACATTGAAATTTTCCCTACATAATATAATAATTTTAAATAAATTGAGAATATGCCAAATGGAGAAATTAAAAAAACCAGTGGTTCCCCCACAAATTACTTAACATTTGTAATATTTTTAAAAGTAGGGGTTTTGCCTCTAAATTTTTTTAATAAAGTTATTGGGAAAAGGACATTGACTGCATTATTTGTTTATATTAGATTAAGATCAAGGCAAACCTAAAAAAAAACAGGTTTATTTTAGATACGGGCCCTTGAAATTTTGAAGTGTCCCTTTCAAATTAATGAACTGATATTTTTTGGGTACAACTTTTAAGAATTAAAACATTTGTCGTTTTGATTGCATTCATAAAAAAAAACCAAAATGAAGATTATAAAGTTTCCCCAAAAAATAGAAATAAATAAAAAGTAATGATTTACATTATTACATTATTCTTTTTTGTTTGGTTTGGAAACTATTTTTTGGTAAAATTAAAAGAAATTTTTATATTGCTTTTTATATTAGTTTGAAAATTAGTATTATCATAATATGTTTGGATCTTACTCGAAACATTTTTCCACGGTAGATTACAGTTGAGTATTATTTGAAAGGAATAGAAATTAAATTTATTGTAAAAAGTTTGCATGTTCGATTTTTTAAATCTATGTAGACAATTGTATTTTAAATTTTAAAATGCTTTTTTTAATTTTTTAACTATTCTTGTATGTACGGTGACGGTAGTTTTCGGTAAAAGTGAAACAAACTGATCGGGAATGAGAAAAAGTCAATGGGTTTGAGTAATGGATATCCAAGAGCGATAATGCAGACAAATAATGCAATCATGTAAATGATTCAAAATTTGTTGTGATAAAAGGGAAAGGTTTGAATCCCACAGTGATGAAACATATCACAACATTAAAAACCCGCCCTATTTCAAGTAAGTTCTTTTTCCCTGAATTTGATTGGTTGCCTTGTATCCCAGAGAAATAAATTTGGGACTCTTTTATTGAAAGGCACCAGCAAAATATCATTTCCCCGAAGACTGAAAACCCAGCAGTAATAAAATTAGATAAAAATTATTTTGGGTTTTTTTGTCCTTTTAAACCCCGGGGGGGTATGTGCCCCCAATAAATTTTTTTATATAATATCTCCAAAAGTTTTTGTTCGATCATTGAAATTTTCAGATTTTTTCCAAATTTATTTTTGGGCCCCCCGGGGTTTTTGGAAAAATTTTAGATTGTTAAATTGTTAAACATTTAAAAAATTTTTTTGAGTTTTTTCAACTTAAACCTGAAGTGGATTCCAGTGCATTTTAATATGTTGTCTCAAAAAAAATTTTTTAAAAAAAAACAACCGCCCCCAAATCAAAATTTTTTTTGCCCAATGTAAAAAATGTATGTCATCAGTATTTACCATGGATGGTATTATACTTTATTGTATTTTTTATTGCCTTTATTGAAATTTTTGGGTTAAAAACAACCAATTTTGAGTCGAAATCATTAAAAAATCATGTTTTGTCACACAAGACACAAAATATTGCTTATAGCCCCCTCTAGGGTAATTTTAATGATTTTGGTTGTTTTTAGGGGAAGACAAATTTCGGATAGACTTTAAAGGAAGTTGGGAAAAACCACTATTTTTAATAAAAATGAGGATAAATTAAAAAAAATGGGTGCTGGGCCCCCTAACGATGACCTATCTCATTAGATAGATCGTCCCAAACCCGAACATGCCTAAAAACCTCATAAAAGGGCTGCCCCCCCCCAGGTCGGGAAAAGGGGGAAACCCCCAGGTTGAAAAATTTTAAAAAAAAATTGTTTTTTTTTTTTATCCACCTAAAGACTTCCTAGCCCTATTTAATGTTAAATGTTTTATTCAATTGTATTTTTGACAATTACCGTGAATTTTAAACGTGTTATATTAGTTTATAAAAATTTTGGGAGATTATTAATGTGTTTTTATTTTGATAAATAGCTAAATTAGGGGTTTGAAAGCATCATTAATACATCATAAATACGTGATATAATATTTTTCCCCTTTGTAAAAATTTAAAGATACAAAAGATCATTGTTAATTTTGTTCATGAATTATGAAAAAATTTTACTCTACTCAGTATATGGGGACGTAAATGACAAGTTGAATATTGGTTTTACCCCAAAAATATTGTTTTTCTCGCAAGAAAAATCGCTCGGGTATCGATAAAAGGTTTATTTATCGATTCGTGTGTTTTAAAGCCCAAAAATTTTCGAATTGCTTTGGGATTATAGGCGATTTTGTTTGTGATCGTGCAAAGGGAAAAAAGTCGAAAAAAAAAGGAAAAAAAAACATCTATGGGTGATCTTTTGGGTTTTGATTCGAAATTGGCTGCTTTTTTTAAAATTTTTACCAGGAAAACCTATACTTTTGGAGACAATAATAAAAGTGCAGGGATCACAATTTTATTTAATTTGAATCCCCTTATTATTCCAACATTTTCAAAAAATTAATATATTCTAAAAAAATAGGGGTTAAAATATTAAAATCAGTGGCTGTTTTTATAGCCCCATGTTATCTTCATGAAATTTTAAAAGGAAGGGAGACAAATTTTTGAGGTCAAAAAAACATTTGGCCAAAAAATTTTTTTTTCCCAAAAATGTTTAATACTTTTTGGGAAAACGAAAAACCGAAGAGATCTCTTTTTTAGTATTTTTGAATCGCCTTTCTTTCCAATTTTTTCAAAAAATTTAAATATTTTTTTTTTAAAAAAATATTGGTAAAAGAAGGCTATAAATCAATTGGGTCTTATCTAGACCCATGGATATTTTTTAGTTTTTATTGAATCGCCTATCTGTACAAATTGTTCTTTTTAAAAATTTTGAAAATCATATTTTCAAAAAAAAAAGGAAAATGTTAATTTGTTTATTAAATGTCCCATGCCCATTGTTCAAAAGTGCCCCCAAAAAATAAAATTTTGGGGAAACTACAAGGGGTAACCCTTTGGAGACTTGGCGACTTGTTTTACCTGGGGAAAAAATAAAACGGAAGACAATGATTTTTTTTTAAAAATTCTTGTAAAATTTTTTTATTTTTGTCTGAGAAATAAATGCCGGGGAATTTTTTGTTGAAATTTTGAGTCATCTGCCAAACCCAAACCCTTTTTTTTTCCAAAAAAAAAATTTCACAGTATTTTAAGTCAAATTTGTGAAAAATCCACAGGCTAATGGGGCGAGATTTACCCGCGACCCTTGTGTTAATAGTAGGGTAATTAACTTTTCAATCCCCCCCCCTGATTTCCCCCACATCCCTAAGTTAAATATATACGAAATGATACGTAAAATCTAATAAATTGGGAAATATAAAAATTTTTTTCCGGGAAAAAAAAAAACAAATTATGGATTTACGGTTGCAAAAAGGCCCCTTCAGACCGTGGCCTGTAGAACAATACATTGATATTAAAAATGGTTAGGGTTTTTGTTGTAAGGGAAATTTGAGGAAAAAATATGGTTTAAATTTCAATTCCACTAAAAACTTGGATTGATGCTGTGTTTTTTAAATTTGGGGACACTGGTTCAAATTTTTATCCCAAATTTTTGAAATTTTAAATGGTTGCTCAAACACATTAATTGAAGTAGTTTAAAATTCCCCTAAATACAACAGGATTGGTGGCTTATTCGGTTGGGTCCACTGGTTTGTTCAATTGCAGCCCACCCGGGTTGGGACCCCCCCAGCGCCAAATTTCTTTTTTCATTTTACATGATTGGGCAATCATGAGGGTTTTTTAAGTAGTAAAAAACCACCTCTGCATAACAACATGATTGGGGGAAACCCAGTTTTTGGGGTTTCGTTTAATTGCAGTCCACCCAGGTTCGACCCCGCCAGCCCCAAATTTCTTTTTTTTTTTACATGATTGGCAATCGATGGTTTGGTAGTATTAAATTACTGTATAAAAAAAGGGTTTGGGGGAAAACGTTAGTATACGGGTCTTTTTAAATTGCAGTCCACCCTTCGACCCCGCCAGCCCCAAAATTTTTTTTTCTTTTTAATGATTCGCAATCATAAATGGTTTAAGTAGTTTTAAAATTCACCTCCATAACAACTGGATTGGGGGCCCAACCCGTTATTCACTGGTATGTTTAATTGCAGTCCCCCGCGTTCGAGCCCCCCCAAGGACAAACTTTTTTTTTCATTTTAATGATTGGCAATCATGATGGTTTAAAGTATTAAATCACCCTGTATAACAAAAAGTTTTGGTGGCGAACCCGTTAGTCACAGGTCTGTTTGATTGCAGTCCCCTGCCCGACCCCCGGCAGGACACATTTTTTTTTCATTTTACCAAGATGATTTATTTAAGTAGTATTAAATTTTACCAAATCCCAAAAGGGAAAAATGGGGGCCCGTTGGTCCACTGGTCTTGTCAATTGGGAAACCAGGTTGGAACCCCCGGGGTTCGAACCTGCCCTGAGACACAGAGACATGGCAGCTGCTGGCTGCGGAAATGGTTTTGGGACTGCCATGTTCCCCCCTTAAGGTTTGGGGGGGTGGAGGAAATGTAACGGGGAGAAGGGGAGGGCCCGGGGGGTAGCGACCTCCCAAAAGGGGTCCCAAAGGTGATCCCCATGCCGGGGTTTTTAATTTGAGTCATCCAAAACCCGGTCGACCCCTGCCCAATTTCCCCCCCTTTTTTTAACAATTTTTTTTTTAATTTTTTTAATTTTTAATTTTTATATTATTGGGCCCCCCTCCCTCCCTATGTATAGACAATTCATCCCCAAATTACATGGAACGAATTCCGGGATTAGTATTTACACCCAAAGGGCAAAAGTTTAAATATTTTCCTTGAGGTGAACTGGGAAATGCGAAGATAACAGAATGAAGCGTATGTCTGCAGAATAAAAATTTTAAAAGGGGTTCTAAACACTGTATTTCGTCCTCCAGAAAATATCAAGCATTTCTAAAATAAAATTTTTGGCCCAAAATTTTTGCGGAATGGCTTTTGGGGGCCGTCATGTTTCTCCCAAGGTTAGAGCGTGGGAAAAAAGGACGGGAGAGAAAGGGGGGACTGGGAGGGGAGGACCCCCAGAAGGGTGCTAAGGTGACCCATGGGGTTTGCCCGGACCCTTTTAGTCATCCGAATACCCCGGGCGACACCGACCAATCCCCCGCACTTTTTAATACATTTTTTAAAAATACGTAAAAAAAGCCCAAACTGTATTCTGGACACATTGGTTCATTCTGTGTAATTTAGGAATCGGGGACAACTTTTTTTCGAGGTGAAAAAAAGGGCAATGCTTACCCCCTTTGTTTTTTTTCCAAATTTGGCCTAAAAAGAATTTTTTTTAAAAAGATTAATACTTCTGGAAAAATGTAACAGAGTGCCTAGGAAACATTTGGGGATAATTTGAGTCGCCTATCTTTTCCCAAATTTTAAGAAAATCAATATTTTATGAAAAAAATAGGTAAAAATTTTAAAAATTTTTAACTTGTCCAAAAAGGTTTTAACTCAGTGGCTTTTTATTCTGCAGAAAATTGGTTCATTCTTTAAAAAATTTTAAAGAATTTAAAAAAATTTTTAGGTGAAAAACGACAATGCTTACCCTTTTTTTTTTTTCCAAATTTGGGCCCAAAAAAGAAATTTTTTCAAAAAGATTTACTTTCTGGAGACGTAAGAGAGTGTAAAAACATTTAGGGTTTTTAGTCGCCCATCTGTCCAACTTTTTAAAAAATCAATATTTTATGAAAAAAATATAAAATTTTAAAATTTTAACTTTTCCAAAAGGTTTTAACTCAGTGGCTGTATTTTTGGAAAACATTGTTTTATTCCTTTTAATTTTGAAGGAATCGAGAAATTTTTTTTAGGTGAAAAAACCCCAATGTTTCCCCTTTTCGTTTTTTTTCCCCCAAAATTTCCAAAATGACATTTTTTTTAAAATGATTAATACTTTACTGGAGAGAGAAAGAGTGCCAGAAAATTTGTGGTAATTTGAGTCGCCTATTTTTTCCAACTTTTTTAAAAAAAAATCAATATTTTTAAAAATATAGGTAAAAATTTTTAAATTTTAAACTTGGGCCCAAAAAGGCCAACTGGGGGCTGTATTCTGCAGACAATTTGGGTTTATTCTTTTAATTTTTTAAGGAATCGAGACAATTTTTTTTCCAGGGAAAAAAGACAATGCTTACCCCTTTTTTTTTTTTTCCCAAAATTTTGGTTTTTAAAAAGGGCATTTTTTCAAAATGATTAATACTTGCTGGGGAGAGTAACAGAGTGCCTAGAACACATTTGTGGTAATTTAATTTCCCCGTCTTTCCAACCTTTTTTTAAAAAAAATCAATATTTTAAGAAAAAAAATAGGTAAAATTTCAAATTTTCAACTTGTCCAAAAAGGTTTTAACTCGGTGGCTGTATTCTGCAGAAAATTGGGTTTATTCTGGGAATTTTAAGGAATCGGAGACAATTTTATTCGAGGTGAAAAAAAGACAATGTTACCCCTTTTTTTTTTCCAAATTTGGGCCCAAAATGAAATTTTTTAAAATGATTAATACTACTGGGGAGACGTAACAGAGTGCCTAAAACACATTTTGGGAATTTGATGCCTATCTTTTCCCAAATTTTTAAGAAAAAACAATATTTTATGAAAAATATAGGTAAATTTCAAAATTTTTAACTTGTCCAAACAGGCTGTAACCTTTTTGGCTGTATTTCAGAAAATTGGGTTTATTCTTTTAATTTTTAAGGAATCGGGGAGAATTTTATTCAGGTGAAAAAAAGACAATGCTTTTTCCCCTTTTCGGTTTTTTTCCCAAAATTTTGGGCCCAAAAAGACATTTTTTTTAAAAAAGATTTTTGTTGGGGAGACGGGAACAGAGTGCCTAGAACACAGTGGTAATTTGAGTCGCCATCTTTTCCCAAATTTTTAAGAAAATCAATATTTTATGAAAAAAAATAGGGAAAATTTTAAAATTTTTAACTTGTCCAAACAGGTTTTAAATTCAGTGGCTGTATTCCAGACACATTGGTTCATTCTGTGTAATTTTAAAGGGAAACGAGACAATTTTTTTCCAGGGGGAAAACGACAATGCTTACCCTTGTCGTTTTTTTTTCCCAAAATTTTTAAAAAAGGGCATTTTTCAAAAAAGATTTACTTGCTGGAGAGACGTAAAGAGTGCCTAGGCAATTTTGGGGAATTTTTACTCGCCTATCTTTTCCCAAATTTTTTAAAAAAATTTTTTATTTTTTGAAAAAAAATAGGTAAAATTTGAAATTTTCAACTTTTCCAAACAGGTTTTAACTCGGGGCTTTTATTTCAAACATTGGTTCATTCTGTGTAATTTTGAAGGAATCGGAGACAATTTTTTTTTCGAGGGAAAGGGCAATGCTTACCCCTTTTTTTTTTTTCCAAATTTTTTTAAAATGACATTTTTCAAAAAGATTAATTTCTTACTGGAGAGACGTAAGAGAGTGCCTAAAAAACATTTTGGTAATTTGAGTCGCCAATATTTCCCAAATTTTAAGAAAAAAAATAATTTATTAACAAAAATAGGTAAAATTTAAAAAATTTAAACTTGTCCAAAAAAGGTTTTAACCCCGGGGGGTTTTTTCTGCAGACACATTGGGTTTATTCTGTGTAATTTTGAAGGAATCGGGGACAATTTTATTCTGGGGAAAAAAGACAATGCTTCCCCTTTTTCGTTTTTTTTTCCCAAAATTTTTTTAAAATGACATTTTTTTTAAAATGATTAATACTTGTTGGGGAGACGTAAAAGAAAGGGCCAGAACACATTTTGGGAATTTGGGCGCCTATCTTTCCAACTTTTTAAGAAAATCAATATTTTATGAAAAATATAGGTAAATTTTTAAAATTTTTTAACTTGTCCAAACAGGTTGTAACTCAGTGGTTTTATTCTGCAGACACATTTTCATTTTTGTAATTTTTAAGGGAACGGAGACAATTTTTATTTGGGAAAAAACGCTTTTCCCCTTTTTCGTTTTTTTCCCAAAATTTTGGGCCCAAAATGAAATTTTTTTAAAAAGATTAATACTTTTCTGGGGAGACGTAAAAGAGTGCCTAGAACACATTTGTGGTAATTTGAGTCGCCATCTTTTCCCAACCTTTTTTAAAAAAATCAATATTTTATGAAAAAAAATAGGTAAAATTTCAAAATTTTCAACTTGTCCAAACAGGCTGTAAACTTGGGGGTTTTGCAGACAATTGGTTCATTCTGTGTAATTTTGAAGGAACCGGGGACAATTTTATTCCAAGAAAAAAGACAATGCTTTCCCCTTGTCGTTTTTCCAAATTTGGCCCCAAAATGACATTTTTCAAAATGATTAATACTTTTTGGAGAGACGTAACAGAGTGCCTAGAACACATTTTGGGGAATTTGACTGCCTGGGCCCTTTTCCCAAATTTTTTAAAAAAAATAATATTTTATGAAAAAAAAAGGTAAAATTTCAAAATTTTCAACTTTTTCCAAAAAAGGCTGTAACCCGGTGGTTGTATTCGCAATAAATTGGGTTTATTCTGTGGGGTTTTTGTTGAATCGAGACAATTTTTTTTCCCCGGTGAAAAAAAGACAAGCTTTCCCCCCTTTTTTTTTTTTCCAAATTTTGGCCTTTAAAAAGACATTTTTTAAATGATTAATAAATTTTACTGGGGAGACGTAACAGAGTGCCTAAACACATTTTGGGGAATTTGAGTCGCCTTTTCTTTCCAACTTTTTTAAAAAAATCAATATTTTTTGAAAAAAAATAGGTAAAATTTCAAAATTTAACTTGTCCAAACAGGCTGTAACCGGTGGCTGTATTCTGCAGAAAACATTGGGTTTATTCTGTAATTTTAAGCGAATCGGGGACAATTTTTTTTTGAAGGGAAAAGACAATGCTTTCCCTTTGTCTTTTTTCCAAATTTGGCCTAAAATGACATTTTTTTTAAAATGATTAATACTTGCTGGAGGATAACAGAGTTTGAAAAACTTTGGGGAATTTTAGTCGCCCATCTTTTCCCAAATTTTTAAGAAAATCAAAATTTTTTGAAAAAAATAGGTAAAATTTCAAAAATTTTTAACCTTTTCCAAACAGGTTTTAACTAGTGGTTATTCTGCAAAAACATTGGTTCATTCTGTGTAATTTTGAAGGAATCGGAAATTCTTTTTTCCAGGTAAAAATTTTGGGCCCAAAAAGACATTTTTTTTAAAAAGATTAATACTTCAGAGAGTAACAGAGTCCTTGAACACATTTGTGGGAATTTGACTTTTCCCCTTTTCCAACTTTAAGAAAATCAATATTTTATGAAAAAAAAAGGTAAAATTTCAAATTTTCAACTTGGGCCAAAAAGGCTTAAAAACCCGGGGGCTGTATTCTGCAGAATTTGGTTTATTGGGGTAATTTAAAAATCGGAGACATTTTTTTTTCGAGGTGAAAAAACAAAAAGCTTCCCTTTTTTTTTCCAAATTTGCCTAAAAAAGAAAATTTTTTTTTTAAAAGATTAATTACTGGGGAGAGTAAGAGAGTTTAAACACATTTGTGGTAATTTGAGCCCATCTTTTTCCCAAATTTTTTAAAAAAATCAATATTTTTTGAAAAATATAGGAAAATTTCAAAATTTTAAACCTTTTCCAAACAGGTTTTAACTGCGGCTTGGTTGACACATTGGTTTTTTGTGTAATTTTTAAGGAATCGGGGACAATTTTTTCTAAGGGAAAAAAAGGGCAATGCTTACCCCTTTTTCGTTTTTTCCAAATTTGCCTAAAAAGACATTTTTTTAAAATGATTTTACTTACTGGGGAGAGAAAGAGTGCCTAAAAAACATTTTGGGAATTTGAGTCGCCTATCTTTTCCCAAATTTTTAAAAAAATCAATATTTTATGGAAAAAAATAGGTAAAATTGAAATTTTAAAATTGTCCAAACAGGCTGAACCCCGGTGGCTGTATTCTTGGCACATTGGGCCCTTCCTTTTAATTTTAAACGAATCGGGGACAATTTTTTGAGGGAAAAAACGATAATGTTACCCCTTTTTCGTTTTTTTTCCCAAAATTTTGGGCCCAAAAAAGAAATTTTTTAAATGATTAAAACTTTCTGGGGAGACGTAAAGAGTGCCAAAAAAAATTTGTGGTAATTTGATGCCTATCTTTCCAACTTTTTAAAAAATCAATATTTTATGAAAAAAAATAGGTAAAATTTTTAATTTTTAAAATTGTCCAAACAGGTTGAACTGGTGGCTGTATTCGCAGACACATTTGGGTTTATTCTTTTAATTTTGAAGGAATTAAAATTTTTTAGGTGAAAAAACCCACAATGTTTAAATTTTTTGTCCTTTTTTCCAAATTTGCTCAAAATGACATTTTTTTAAATGATTTACTCTTGCTGGGGAGACGGGCCCGAGTGCCAAAACATTTGTGGGAATTTTACGTACCAGCCTGGAAAAGCCGAATTTACAGCCCAGTGGACTAACGGTTTTCACCATTTATCCCGTTTGGGATTTGGGGGAATCAAAAACCTACTTATAAATAAATATTGATTGCGTAATCATTCAAAACTAAAAAATTGTTTCCAATTGGGGTTTTAACCCAGGTCAACTGCACGAAAAACCCCGTAATACTGGGTTGCGCCATGACCTCCCTTGTTTTGTGCAGTTGAATTTAATACTATCATAAATATAACGGGTTGTGTAATTATTTAAACCAAACTAATGGGCCACTAGTTATTGAAGCCGGGGTTTCCCACAGAAACCCAGTACCACCCGGGTCGCGCCAAAATTCCTTTATTTTGGGCAGTTTAATTTAATACCATTCATAAAAAAACGTGATTGTGTAATTATTTAAAACTAAACCAATGGCGCCACTGTTTTTGGAAAACCCGGGCCCCCAACCCAATCACAGTGTAAAAAGGATTGCGCCACCTATCCTCTCGAAAATGGGGAATTTAAAATTTTTAAAAAACGTGATTTGTAATTATTTAAAAAAAAAGATGGATTCAACCCGGTCGTTGGGACTAAACCCCGTACCACTGGATTTACATTTTAGCTTCTTTTGGGGGTTGAGTAGGGGGTCGTTTTTAAAAGGTGTTGTTAATGGGGGTCAAGGTTTAGGTCGGAGTGGCGGTGTTTTGGGATATTTTATATAAAGAATATTGTTTCTTTTTAGTGCATTTTAAAAGGATGGGAAACCAATTCATCTATTTCATCAATTGGCAAAAAGCTTTTTCCGATCGGGAGGTCGGGGGGAAGGGTTTTAAGGGAAAAAGCAACCCTTTTTCGTCTCGTGAAAGGGGCAAGTCCTTTTTGGGTTTTACACCTGATTGAACCACCAGCAACCGAGACGACGGAGAAAGTTGGGAAAGGGGGGGAAAAAGGGATTTTGTCGCTAGTGTGACCAGCGCCGGGGCCCCCAATTAGGCCATCAAATTTGCTTTGAATACATTCGGTTGATGTGGTCTTCGGAAAGACAGAGTAAATTCTTCATTCCTATTATGTCAGTTATTTCTAAGATTCTTCCCATTCTAAAAAATATTATAAAATGTATATACATCTGTACTTTTTTTAAAAACAAGAAATATGGTTAAAAAACCAACGTATGAAATTTGCAGATAATTTTTATTGTTTTTTTTTAACGAGAAAATAGTGAAAACGGGGATTAAGATTTTTTTGTATTCATTCAAACCCCCTGTAGAACATTTTAAAATTTTTAAAAAAAATTGTGTTAATTGTACTAAAACCAAAGTTTTTTTGGGCATAAATATTTCAAAGGATGCTTTGGGTGCCGGGGTAAAGGAGGTTTGTTTAATTTTCTCATCCCATATGCTAAGGGCCCGGGGGACAAGGGCCGATAGGGGGTTTAACACTGATCTCCAGAGAAAAATCTTTAAACCCCAAAATTTTAAATTTTTCCTTTTTCTTTTAATTTGAGTTGCGTTATCATATCCAAAAAACTAAACATTGTCCCTCTAAAGTACTACAATGGTGAAAATAAGAAAATATTTAATTTAAATTTAAATTTCCGCGTAATATTTATCCAAATACAACGCCCTCAATGTAGTTTTTTTCGGCACCCAAGACGTCACCCCTGACATAATCATTAACATTTAATGGATACAATTATTTTTATTTTTTGCTTATTTTTAGTTTTATTGGCAAGGATTTTCAATTAGGGAAAGAAAAACGGAAAAGATCGGAAAATATTTTTAAAAGGTTCTTTTTGTTAGGGGGGGAGGGATTAAAAACCCCCCATTATTTTTGGGATGCTTTTACCCCCATTAATAAAATTGGGCAATTAATGCAGGTCAATTTATTACGTTATGTAAAAAGTGGTTTGAGATTTCCCAAAAGTGGCCTTAAAAAAAAATATTTAATATTTTTTGCTTTTTTTTTATCTCATTCAGAAGAAAATGGTGAAAATTATTTTTTTAAAAGGAATTTTTGGAAAAAGAACTCTTCCAAAAAAAATTTTGAATTATTTCACTTTTCCTTAAAAAAGGGAGAAATAAAGGGGAAAATTAACACCAATGGTTGTTACTAAAGTTTAAAATTTTAAAATCGATGTTTAATATTTTTTAATTAACAGTCCTATACTCTTACCTTTTATAATTTAAATTTTCAAAAAATTACAAAATTAAAAAAAACATACAATCAGGGCCTATGTTTAGGATTTTGTTTTTTTAAAAAACAAAAAAATATTTTTAAATTTGATTATACAGTAAAGAAAATAAACTACATTGTTATAATTATACATTATGTTAGATAGTTTTACTATATGTAAAAAATTATTATTGTAATAATAATAATAATAATAATTTTTGGGGTTTAAAAGCGCACGTATCCACCAACTGAGTGGGCCCAAGGGCCAAATTTTATTCTCCCCCCCCCATAAGGCTCATAAATCATTCCTGAAAAACCCTCTCAGCCCCCCGGGGGGATAACAGTTCAATTTGCCATTTAAACGCACCCTAGGGGTAATCAACCAACCTGCCCCCCACAGGACCCCATTTTAACCCCCGGGTGGAGAGAAGCAATTATGGTTATGTCTTGCTCAAGGACAAAAGTGTCACGGCCGGGATTGTAGTCACAACCTTGTCATAAATTTTAAATGTTTTTGTGTTTTGGGGGGATTTTATCAACACTTTAATTGTTTGCCATATATGATGCATTGATCCTAAGACAGACTAGATACTGTTGGCCCATTTGGTTTTAAACATTAGTGAAGCCACCGTGGGAAACCCTTTTAGCACCCCCATGCATAATGCACACAAGGGGAAAGATATAAATGGGGGGGGCTGATTATCCCCGTGTAGCATTGCACTATGTGGTTTATGAGAGGGGAAAAGGCATACTGCAGTTTAAAGTAAGCGAAGGACCTTTTATCCAGTCAAAAATTTTAATAGAGACATTTGCACCTTGGTTTATAATATGGTAAAACATAACCGGGGGTTTAATGAACAAAAACCCTATCCAGTCAGTACAATAGAGATCAGTTTTTGCACTTTGTGGTTTATGAGAGAAAATGGGATACGGTTTTTTTGTTAAAAATAATTTTATCCAGTCAGTATAAAAGAAATCAGTGATTGCACTGTAGTTTATGAGAGTGGTAACATGGCATTTCTGCAGCCAAAAACCCAGACCGTTTATTAAGTCAGTATAACAGACAGTGGTTTGAAAACTGTTTATCTAGACCTCTTTTGCCAATCCCCAAAAAGATTTTACCTCCACATGGTGTCAATTTTTTTACAAACCACACTGAGTAAAATATAACCATCCTTTTCTGGGTTATAAAGGGGTTCCATTTTAAAAATGCAAGCAAAATTGTTTGATTATGGACTATGTACATACCCGGGTGATCACCAGCTAGAAGAAAGGCAAATTCAATACATTTTAATTTTATTGATTTAACGTTTTATATTTCACCACAAAGAAAACATTCTTGCAGGTTGTAAATTAAAAAACATAATTCAAAATGATGTACCATATACTAAAATTAATTTTACCACTTAAATAAAAAAAAGAAAATTAATTTTTAATGTTTTTAAAAAAAAAATAATAAATGTTATAATTAATTAAAAAATTTAAAATACATGTAGATAGTAACTAAATGGTTATAAAATAATATAATAAAATTAATTAAAAAAGGGTTTTCCATTGGTTCCCCATATTGTGTCCTTAAAGATGTTCAAAAAGTGAACCCTTTTCTTATTTTTGCTACACAAATTTGTAAACTGAAAAAATAGATACATGCAAAATGTATTCACCAAATATTTTTGTTTTAAAATATAGCCGTCTTTTTTTAGGAAAAATTTTTCCCAAAAACGCATTTTAAAATTTTTTTATCGGTATGTAAAAAAATTGGTTTAATACCCAAATTCAATCTAACGGGAAAATTTTTAAACCAGTTCATTTCACCGAGTTTTTGTATCTTCAAAACTGGTCCAATGAAATGTATTATTCTTTTTTAAGGAAAACTGCAAGGAACTATTATTAAAAAAAAGAAGTGAATGAATAAAGGGAAAAAAAGATTAGCTTTTAAAAAAAATGGGGAAAAAATACATTTTGAAAAACTTTTTTTCCCAAAATTGGAAAAATTTTAAAAAATATTTTACACAATGAAAAATAGATAAGGTTTATAAGAAATGAAGTCATAAAAAATGTATGTTAATGTGTATATACAAAAAATTTTCAAGGGATGAATGGTGAACAAAAAAAAGGGCCAACAGTTGTCAGAATGTTTTGAAAAGCCACGGGGTGGGAACCCCTTTTTGTCATTGAGCAAGAAAAATTATTTACCCGGCCTTGATGTAAGTCGGGTGTCGCAATGCTCGGGTTTGACATAGACATGCCTTTAAAAACCCCCGAAACAAAAACAAAAAAAAAAAAATTATTTTTTTATTAAAGGTTATCCATATCTCAAAATTTAAATTTTGGGGGCATTCCTCAATTGATGAAACGAGTCAAAGGGGTTCCCCCCCTTTCCGAGGGAGGTAAGTTTACATTATTATTTTAAGGGAAGGGGGAAAAAGGGGACATTCTACCCAACAACATCTCTATAAAAATCTTTTTTGTGAAAGTGCCAGAAAAGTTCAAACTTTGCCGTGAAATTACATTTAAAAACAACACTGAACAGTTTTTGTTTTTTTAAAACTGGAACTTTTACTAGCTATGAGAAGAACATTTTTGAGAAGAACATTTTTGGAAAAAGGAAAAAACCGGGGAATAAGGGCAAAGAACACGCTGGCATAGTACCCCCTTTGTATTAAAAAATCATTGAAAATTTTAATTAACAAAGGGGTTAATTTGTTTTTAAACCACTAGGGGTTCACGCCCCAAACCATCAATCTACCACATGAAGACCCCTTTCCAGAAAAACCCTTTCCGTAGTTCGAAAAAAGTGTGTTGTCTCCTAGGTACTAACCAATGGAACCCAGGGACCCTTTAACCTATGCTGGTTTGAGTACTTTTAAAATTGCCTGGGACCATTGGGGAGACCCGGGGCAACCACCCCTTTAGCCTTTGTCTTACCACGACAAGAATTCCCTTTACCGCTCCCCTTTTTCAGTGTAGCCTTTTCAACACCCCCAAAAACCTTTTTTTACTGTCTGGCTGGGTGGTTGGGGGGGGCAGCCTGCTTTTTTGTCAACTGGACAAAGTCTCAAGCCGCTTGGAGGGGCTAGGGGGAACTGATGACTGGAGTCACCGCTTGGATGAGGATGCCGGTTGAGAAACCAAAAATGCTTGGGCGTAGCATGTCAGCATAATCCCCCATCTTTATTTCGCTTATCTGGTCCCGTCGTGATGCTTTGGGGGGAGCTAAAAAATTTTACCAAAAAAAAAATTAATATTTTAAAAGGAAGTACCCGACACACAAAAGACATGTAGGGCGGGAATGACGAGTGACAATGTCAACAATACAATTAAAGGGGAGTCATAAAAAAATCACAAAAATCACTTGGGGAAAAAATATTGAAAACGAAACATCCGAGAAAGTGAAAGAGGAATCCACTGGCATTTAGTCAAAAAGAAACAAAAGAGAAGATAATAGGACTTGACATTCACCCAACCACATCTCTAGGGAAAACCCTTTGAAAGTGCCATGAAAAGTTCAATACTTTCCGGGAAATTTTCATGTGGGGTATGCCCCCAAAACTATTTCGCCGTGAACGCACTGTGAACTTCTACTAGCTGTGAGAAGAACATGGTGCTTTTTTGGCAAGTATGGACTAAACACAAAAGTAATGACGAGTGCCAATGTCAACAATACACCAATGACTGTAAATGCGGTAGTCATAGAGAGTAAATCACTAAATCATATCTACTTGGGAAAGAAGATTACACTTGAAAACAAAACATCCGAGGAAGTGAACAGAAGAGGCCAACAAATAAGAATATGATGGAAACACATGGCAACAAATGGCACAAGAACGAGAGTAGTGGATGATTGGTGAAGAAACATTACTTCAGCAGTGTACGTTTGAGTACGTTTTCGTACTTGTACAAGGGGTACTTGTGATGTCGTGGCCGAGCGTCTAGCAAAATTAAGTTCTGGTGTTGCATCAGCAGGGTGTGGGTTCGAGCCCGGTGGGACACTTGTGTCCTGAGCAAGGTACTTAACCATAATTGCTTCGTCCTTCGGATGGGACGTAAAGCCGTAGGTCCTTTTGGTTGTGTAATGCACGAAAAATGGTCCTGGGTATGTTTTAAAAACTGCATCCAACCTGAGAGGATGGGCGCCAGGTTTAATTGCCCAAGACACACCCACATGATGATCGTCTGTGGTGCCCAACGACCTCCGGGTTATGGGATAGGGGAAGGTGAAGGTACAAAGGGGGGATTGGGCAGTTTTGAAAAATCCACGTAAATTTTGTTTGGGTATTGGGTTTTTGTGAACAGCACTGGGGGGATATCTAGTTCCGAGCGTTTGCTTTCCTTTATTGCTTAAATCTTTAAAATCCGGGGGATGACAAAATTATTGTTTTAAATTATTTTAACTTATTATTATTTGTTAATTACACATTTTTAATGGCATATGGACAGCCAGTATGGTACACTTTAACACTTTGTGTTGTAACAATCCTTCAAGTGAATAGCGTTGTAAAAGGTTTTTATTTGCAGAATCCATTAATTTTATTCACTGTCAATTTATAATAATAAATAATAATAATAAATAATAATAAATAATAATAATAAATAATAATAATAAATAATGATGATGATGATGATGACGATGACGATGATGATGATGATGATGACGTATCAGGCGCTGTACATTATTACCCCTGTTCATTAGGCGCATAAATCATTCCTGAAACCATCTCAGCTCCCTGGGGAGTACACAGCTCAATTGCTGCCATTACAGCGCACATAGGGCTAATCAAACACAACAACCAACTCTGCCCTCACAGGTACCCATTTACCCCTGGGTGGAGAGAAGCAATTATGGTAAAGTGTCTTGCTCGAGGACACAAGCACCAAGGTCGCGGTTGGGATTCGAACCCACATTCTGACGACTCAGCCATCAGAACACAAATCTGATGCACTAAACCGCTCGACCATGGCAACTTTTCTGCCAACATTATGAACGTAACATTTTGAAGATGATCCCCTGCAGAGTCATTCCGTGTCAAAGTGACTCTTTCAGATTTGGCTGAAAAAACATAGATTTATCTATATTTACAGGAAATAATAAAATACATTCCCGTGGAGAGAAAAATTGTTCTATGGTTCATGAAATAAACATACTTTCATACAAAGTCATTGCATTGGCTAGTCCAATGACTTTGAGACTTACATGTCATTGTGTTGACCTCTTCTTTCCCTTGGCTGTTTTGGTGCCCTCACTTGGATTTAATTCCACAAAGAATATGTATGAGTGATAAACACTGAAACTAATTACTTTTGAAAGAGCTTGATGAACAAGCATTTAGTATCTTCATACAACAAAATGAGACTGGTATATGTAGGTACATTAAGGTCTGAGACTGAGTCCCAGGCTAAAAGGTTTGATCTGTCTTACACTTACAGTGCATTGCAAACAAAATTTGCAGATGTTGACCGTTAAATATGGTGAAATTTCTTATTTTCATTTAACCACTTGCATAAAGTCTCATTCAATTCAATGTTAAAAAATTACCCCCATGGGGCCCAAAAATGTTTTCAAACATGTAACTAAAGTGATTTTTTTATTTTTATAGTTTCATGAATATAGAAAAACAGATGGTTCACCATGCCTATGCATGAATCCATGGGAGCAATATTATTTTGAGTAGACCTACATGTACATAATGTACATATGGTACCTTTGGATGAAGTCCAATGTTGGTGCTACAGCCCTGTGATACTCCATATTGAAGACACTGTGGCACCCGAATACATAATATTATATGCAAAGACATTCTCGAATGATTTGAGCCGTGTGACGACTTTCCGCTCAATGCAAATGAAGAACCCTTTGTGTTTGGAATACAAAACTCCTTCAGTACAAGGATAACAATTTAAACAAATACAAGTTTCAGTTCTAAGAACTTATCTAAAAAACGATGTTAGTTGTCTACGAAAAACCATCAAAGGTATCAACCTGGGATATAATTTGAGGGTACTTACATGTACAAGCAGTTCTTGTATCTTTCTTTAAAAACATGCAGACCTGACATCATGGTTATGTCAAGAAGAGGTACAGTTGGCTCTCCCCGGTTTATGTATCCTTGCCCACCTCCAAATATGACAAAGTATCACATATTGTCTTTTAAAATATGATATAGGACACATTTAGGGATAGAAATGTGCAGTCAAGTGAGGACTGGAAACGGTTTGGGAGATTTTGAGCAATGAATGTATGCACATCCAATGAGCCGTTGGCAATTTTGTCGTCTGCTAAAAACAAATGCTGTTGTTAACGGTGACGTTTGACATTGTGCACAAGTGGCAGTTGAGTTCGACATTCTTTCTGCGATGACTAGGAATTCATCATAATTAAAAAATAATTTATAATAATAAATATATATTAATAATCAAAGCACACTCACCTTGACTGACTTTTCTTGACCCTGGTAAGGCTATACTCAGATCCTTCTAAGCTTTCTGCATGATCGTTCACGCCGTTGATCGGATCGCATTTGCTGATAGTTTTTGTAATAAGTGGAAAATGATTCGTAAAGATCAGTAAACACAGAAAGGAAATTATCATCACAGGAATCTGCTTCATTTGAAGCAAATACATCACTCCAGTCAGTGTTTTGAATAACTGTACTAAGATCTGGAAGTGTGCTATTAGTGACGTTCCCGATAGTGAATGTTTTTGGATGAGTGTATTTTTGAAAACAGTTCCTTGTAATATGAACGAGAGAAAATGATCGGTAAGTCAGCATAAAGAATACCTGTAGAAATGTCCTGCTGTTAGCGTTAATAAAGGATGTTGTCAATAAAAGTGTTAAGATAAGTGTTGGTTTATCTATCAATGACGACCGTATGTGTAACAACTGATGTTCCTTGTAAAACCCTTTACTCAGACTGGTAACAAGTCTATCTTTCATGAATAAAGATGTATACGAATGATTATACGTGTTCATGCAAATGTTTGTCCTAGTTTAAAGAGCCATGGTGAAAGTGAATTTTGATTGTTATGTTGTGACGTATGTGTTTTCCGAGCGTATGATTGGCTAGAGGTGCGTCTGCAGTGGGGTTTGAAACTTGGCAAAAATTCTGACAGTTTGAAGTGGTATACAGCTGCCTACATTTTC
Source organism: Zoroaster sp. YZ-2022 (assembly GCA_029582265.1). NCBI lineage: Eukaryota > Metazoa > Echinodermata > Asteroidea > Forcipulatida > Zoroasteridae > Zoroaster > Zoroaster sp. YZ-2022. The sequence continues at coordinate 100,629,646 of CM055816.1, read as the reverse complement.
AAATAATTATGATTTTAGGCCAAGTTCAGCCCTGAAAACCGCAGTAGTACTATTTCAATGACATATAAATGTATGGTAACATATTATCTAGTGAAGTTTATAATTAGTTTATGGGTGATAATGTAAGGACTGTGTCTAAGGTCACTGGTCAGTTTATATAATGGACAGATTACTATTTGTATACCACTGTTACTTGAGTTTTACAAGTTATAGAAGCCATGATTTTGTTGACATTTATTACCGGTATTCTTAGTATATTATACACACAGTCCAATGTCACACCCACTTTTTGACACGGATTTACATCACTGTTGCCAGCATTTTGTAAGGCGAGCAGAGCAACACTGTCAGTCCGCAGCACACATATGCCGAGTTCAATCCAAGCAATGTAAACCAACTACATGTAACACGCCGATAATATATTATATTTAAAACAAACTTTGATGAATACAATATGCATTAGGTATCTTATTCACCATTTTAAAAATTGAAATGATCAACAAATCACTTACCGAAGCAACAGATGAGCAAACACCACTTACGAGGGTTCTGGTTTTATCTGATGGTATGCTTGTACAGTCAGGTGGTTATGATGAAAACGTACAATAATGTATGGCAGGCAGAAACCCACAATAACAATATACTGACATATGTCGAAATTGCTTCCTTAAAGATGTATAGCTCGTTTGTTTTGTTTGTTTGTATTTTACCCATGGATAATATTTTTGTCAGAATGTTAACCGATCACGCTCTATCTACTTTTCTAACTATATTTAAGTCCTTAAATATAGTCAGCCACTCATACCCAAATCAGCGAGATTCAAGATCACGGTTACGTTTATTTGGAGTAGGTCCATTTAAATTACTTTTCTTTACAATTTTCCGATTCAAACTGAAGCTCAGTTTAACAGTAATGATTACGTGTTTTACAGCATTTGATTTAACTTTCTCAAGTAACATAACAATGTACCAATAACAAGTTAAATCTCAGGAAAGACCGAGTAAACAAACCGAGCAATGCATCTTTAAAAGGGGAATTTGTGGAGTTATTTTGGGGCTGAACACAAAACTACCGAGTTCAATTGTACTTGTTTGTTATGAATATGTCCATTCAATCGAATCGGACGTCAACTTTTCTCATGTAAAGTTGTTTCACAGACCCAAAGCACTTTAGTGCGATTTAGTGTTTTCATGCAGGCTATCGTAACATTGAGTGACTGCTATACATTCCTTAATGCTTTCAGATATGTTCTTTATCCTGAGTTACAAATAGTCCATCGGTCTTTATCATGCGATAAGAAGTGACATAAAGTTGAACAAAGAGAAATAGATTTTATGTCATTGCTAATTTATAATATGTTTATCAACATTTGCTGTTTAAAACTAATTCGTTTCTTATACGGTAAATGATGATAGCTGAAACCCTCATAAACCGGAAAATAGTTTATTTACAAATTACAGATTTGTAATAAAATAGTTTAATTTTAATTTTCTTTATTTCTGCAGGTGGGGTTAATTTCAAGTTATCCATAAATGCCAAGACAGTTTAGTCAATCTGATTTGACAAAACTTAATCACGTGGGTGTGTAAACGGATGGTAAAGACATGGCTTATCAAAATGAGAGCAGTGCGTATATGGCAAGCTGTTCGCAAGTTGTTTCATGAATCAGAGTGACTCATGTTTTGAAACTATTCAGTGTGTCCCAAAACATGACCTTGCCCATTTCTATTGACTTATTCAACAAAAATGTATCTTTTAAACAAAATCGATATGGGCATTTATACATTTTTGACTCTTGAGCTTTACCGCAGTTAATGACCTCGCCAGTGACCACGCCCAAGACCGGTCATTAACCTGCGGTAAAGACCCTCGAACTTGTATTTCCGTATTCAGACATGTACTAAAACCCGTTTTACCTGATCAACAAGCTGAAACTGTGGCTCATGTGTCGGGAACAAAATTAATCTGGATATGATTCTTCCCGTTATCACTAATTGAAAATTTACCTCACAGAGTAATAAATACGAGTTACTAGAAAATCAAATTTAAAATTGCAATTTTTAAAACTACTATTTAACAAAAATGTGATATTTTCAACAGGAAGATGTATTACTTTTAAAGAAAACGCAAAAGCCAATTATCCCAAATGTTATCATCATTGCGCGCATGCAAAATCATGCAGAATTATTGACAAATCGTGAGACAGTTTCTCGTATATTATGTTTTACATGCACGCTACGATTAAAAGTTGGGGAAAGTGGCTTTTGCATTTCTAGGGACATCAATTAGAAAGTTTGTGGGGAAAATAAACAGGTTTCTAGTTTGAGCTTATCATGACGAGACTATTGTGTTAATTCATTCATTACGTTTAAAATAGTTT